>VYZP01077437.1:821-54864 GCA_013400635.1 Hypocryptadius cinnamomeus | reverse complement strand
TTAAAATCAGAAAGTCCTACCATACATGGTGCTCAGAATTTCATGAACAACTAATAAATACTCTTTAAAAACACAGTATGTTCCGTATTTGTATAACAGCTGTTTCAATAGTACTCGTATCACCATATCACAGGAAAATAAAGGCTCAGCTGAAGTCTTTGCTACTGTATGGGATGACCACAAATACTTCCACTCCACAGTTACCTATTTATTCAATAATTCAAGAACTTCAGTTCTCCACTACAAAGAAAAATAAATTATTTGTATCTATTCCTGTAACAAATAATGTGCAGAGTACTGATATTAGAACATCACAGTTCTGTTTTGCATAAGGTCCTCTCCAACCATATTTAAGTCACTCAGATTTAATTTTCAGCACCTTCCACCGAATGGACTTGTATTCGCAATACTTTTTGGATAATCCAACACTTCTGAAGTAGCCAAGTGACACAAGAAAAACTGGATGGTCAGTGATACGTCAATTCTCCTTTTTAATTTAATATTTTCTCCTTATCTACTTCCTTGTCATTTAAATGCAGAATAGAAAAGCATATATTAAAAAAACCCAAACAAAGCCAACAACACCTGTAGCAGAAATCATCTGAGGCAGTTATCAGAAAGGGGAGCTTAGTTACAAAGTCTTATATAACTGTAAGAGACCTTATCAGGTTACTTGCATTTGGGGTTAGGCTACGTAACTGTCTAGCTGGCACAGAGATCACTTTTCTTCACAGCAGCCCATACAGTGCCATGTTCTAGATTTGTGACCAAACCAGTGTTGATAGCACACCAGAGTTTTAGCTATTGCTAAGCAGTCCTTACACAGCATCAATGCTTTTTGTTTCTCACCCTGCCCCTCAGCAAGTAAGTTGATGTGGGAAAAACACTGTCAGAGGTACATCCAGGACAGCTGACAAGAGCTGGACAATGAGATAGTCCATGCCATAAAACATCAGGCTGATCACCAGCTGGGGAGGTGGGCTTTCCAAAGCAGCCACTGCCCAGGGACTGGCTGGGCTTTGGTGTGCTGACTGGAGCTGGCGACTGACTGTCTTTGCATCACTTCTTTCATTTTCTTTCCCCGCACTCACACCTCTTCACTTTAAACTGTCTTTGTCTCTACCCATTACTTTAATCTTGCATGTGGACTAACAGTTTTCTTCCCCCGTTGTGATAGCAGGAGGAGGGAGGAAGTGGTCAGGTGGGAGTGATCCACCAACCAGGATCAACTCACCAGAGCCCAAAACACAGCTCTCTGAACCAAGAGACTGCTCACGATACACTGCTGTACATACCCCAGCCAAGCACTCCCAAGCCATCTATCATGGTGGTGTGTGAGTCAGTGCCAACCACGCTGTCTGGATAGTAGTAGCCATCCTGATCCATCACCACTCTTGCCAAGTACTCCAGGTTCACTTGGTGGATGATCCCAGAGCCCGGTGGAATAATCCTCAAGTTTTTAAAAGCTTGAGAGCCCCACTGAAACAAAAGGAATTAGAGTAAAATATTTTCAACATGAGCACTGGAAGAACTTTCATTAACTGAACTTTTCTCCATGCAAATAAGATTATTTTTGTCAGTACCTTTAAGAATTCAAATCTTTCTTTGTTCCTTTCAAATTCCAGGTCCTGATTTTTTTGCAAGCTGTCTGGCCTGCAAATGAAAATAATCAGCTGTCAGAACCAAAATTATCAGCTGTCAGAACCAAATTATGTGAATTTTATATCTAGTCAAAGGTTGAAAGAAAAAAAGATTTATTAGCTAATGTGAATGCTGATCCATTGCACCATTTTAATATCACTACAGGCAACCAATGAAAAGGATTTAAGAAATCTTAAGATAATACCTGAACTCTGCTTCAAATGTGAATACTAATCTGCATTTGGCAGGCCTAAATGTTGTAGCCTGAGAAAAGCAACACTGCATGTTAGAGAAATGTGACTTTTCCAAGACCTAAATCAGAAGGAATCAGCAAGGAGGTAAAGGAAACTGGAACACAACTGTTCTGCAACTTCATTTGTTGTCACTATGATAGAGTGCTGTCTGAAGCCTCTGTGTTTCAAAACAGTGTTAACAAATTCTTCACTTCAACCAGCTGCCTAACTTAGGTCTGCAGACTTTGAAAGAACTGAAGCATAAATCTGGCCAATGTTCTCTACATGAGAGAAAAATCTCTATTTTCTTGCATATGCTAATGAGCCTAATACAAATAAAATAAAGCTGTGACAAAAAATAATGATTAGTAACGGCATGCCAAAAAACTTCAAGGTGGAAGGAAACCACCATAAAACATGTGATTGCAGGATCTGTTTGGAAGATTAGTTCAGTAGGCCCACATTTATGTACCTTGGAGGGCAGAAGGACCTGTATACAGAGGTCTCTTATTTCACTGTAGGTCTAGTGAATCCTAGCAAGTTTTGTATCTTTGTCCTCAGCATGCTGAGGACTGAATAGCCTTATGTTCCTTTCCAGAACTCATAGGGGCCATAGTAAGCAGCATCTCATGCTCTTCTGCTTGTAGGCACTGAAGCAGAAAGCAGCTCCTCAAAACTGAACCTAGTGTAGATCACCTCTATTCTTAGAGAAGTGAGGAAGAAAGGAAATATTCTTATTCGTCCTTTCTAAAAACCCTTAGGGGGTCAAAAAAGTGCACGTGGGAAAAAAAGCCATTTCTGAGCGATTAATAATAATGCAGCATTATTAAAGAAAAGTGCAATTAACACAGGCCTGGAATGAGTCTGTTTCTATCAACAGTTTAGTGCCAGCTTTGCTGCTGAAAGATACACGACAGATAGAGAAAATTCTCCCCCCAACTCGCCACAGCTGATACAACAGTCTAACTTTAAAATTTCCTAATGTCTGGAATGTTGTAGTACAACTGCTAACAGTATCACCAGTAGAACTACCTTGATGACCAGTAACTGGATTCAGTTTACTTACAACCATTAAGAAATAAAGAGTGATTTTTTTTTCTTACTGCCTGTTAAAATCAACCTGGATGGAGTGATCTATCACGAGATCAGCAGGACAGATAGGATTTATTTTTTCAGGGTCCCCACCAAGCTTCTTCACAGCATCACGCATTGCAGCAAAGTCAACCACAGCAGGCACCCCTCTACAACAGAAACAAAATGGGCATGGTGAAACAATTTAGAAAAGAGAAAACAAACAAACAAACAAACAAACAAAAAAACAATCCTGAGACACAGAACGGACAGCTACTGTCACATACAAAGCAAACTGCACTCCTCCATTTTCAATGCAAGCAAATAATGAGTAGCAACCAGAACTTCTGGCATTTCAACACCTTACTTTTGTCTAAGAGATCATACACTTTTCAATATTTCTTTTAACACAGCTTCTGATGCTTCTCTGCACACACATTCTCAGTTTTCTACCAAGATATGTTCTACCATAATATCTTCAACCAGCTTGGAAAACCCTCTTACATACTTACCTATCTGATTTTGCTGGCTGCTAAAATGAAAGGAGTTCTCTGATGTGCTCATAAGGAGCTGGCATCAATGAGCAACCCACTGAAAAAAATGCATTTCCATAAGAGCATCCTAAAGCCATAAGGGTTTATGTTTTTAACTCTGACCTTAAGGAAGCTATTAATTTTTTTTTTAAGTATCAGAAACCATGCAACAAACAGCAGTAAAAGGTTTTTTAGTTCCTACTGAATTTTACCTTGAAAATCCTGAATAATTACCAAACAATAAACATGAAAAAGTATCCACATTATCTAAACTGGACACAATTAATTGATATTGTTCAGCAGTTTGACATTCCAGGATAAGCTTTTTATAATAAAAATAGGGCATTCTGTGTTATTCCACCTGTGGGAATTTGAGGGGTGGGGGGGGTGGGGGGGTAGTAGGAAAACTGCAGAATAATTATTTTGCCAACTTATGAATGTTGTACAATTAATATGGAACAGACACAATATCCTTCTACCATCTTAGAGCAACTCAGATAAATACAGAATAATTCTAACTAGGAAGTTAGATAATTCTAAATCAGGACAACCTGAATGTAATTGTTGCATGGTTTTTGGAAACTTGCCAAAGCTGCCTTTTTCAAAAAGGTCCTCAGAGGCCTGTCCAAGAGCTCATTTTCCAGGAATGCAGTTGCTCTGCAGACTTATAGACACATTTTTAAAACTCAGCAGGAGTAGGGGGCAAGAAAGAAGTGCAGTAAGAGAAGGAACAATGTTTGCTTGAAAGTCCAGCTTCCTCTCTGCTCCAGTTTTTCAAAACATTAACAACAGCTAGTGGATGAAAAATAGCTAGGAAATCAGCACTTCTTTCATTTGAAGTTTTGCCAATTTTTTCTAATGTCTTTAGGCTGAGCTGTACTGGTCTCTAGCATTTCAAAAACCTCTGTGAAAATGCATAACAGAGGTTATGACAGCTAAGACACTCTACCATTGAGGAAGAAAATCAGCTGGCAGCATAGCTGCACTGGGCTTACTGTGGATGTACTAAAATATTTTATAAAGACAGAGGACAAAGATACAAAAAACAGTGAGTAGACTTGCAAGTCCAATGCTGTATTAGAACAATTAGGTGCTATCGTTCCACCTAAAAATTGACTTTCCACATTGAACAGGGACTATTATATGATTATTACTGACACCTGAGGACTCACTGCAATAACAAGGCCCAGTTTTTAGAGTCCATTAGGTAGGAATCTCAATTTGCATTTCTGAGAAAAATAATACACTCATTTTTTCAACAGCAGAGAAGTCTTAAAAAATATATTTATAATAACACTGATTTAGAAGAGGAAGAAATGATGTGGGTTATAAATGAGATCTGAAATAGGTAGAAAATTGAAAGCAAGAGCCCCTGGCGAATAAAAACAAACAAAAAAAACAAACAAAAAAAGAGAGAGAGAGAAGAGACAATACCACCCCTTCAAAGAATAACTTCTAAACACCAAACTTCCTCAATTGGATACAATTTATCAATCCCATTTTCTTCCCCTATTTTGAAGTTTTGTGAAGATATTTACTTCTCCATCTCAGAAAAGTTTTTTTCAGTACTGTTATTCTGCATGTTTGCCTCTCCAAGTGTTATCTGTAGCATGACATCCAGGAAAGCTGAAAAAGGCTTTTCTAAATATCTCACTGCTATTTTTCCCCTCAGCTCACCCCTCCACCCCAAGCTGAGCATTGTTGCACTCTCAGAAGACCCTCTTCCTTGCTTTAGAGACCATCAGACTCACGTGAAGTCTTGCAGAATAACTCTTGCAGGCTTAAATGGCACTTCAACATTCTCGTGTTGCATCACTTTCCAGTTGAGAATATTCTCAACATCTCCTTTCTTCACTAGGAACTCATCACAGTTACGGATCGCTGCTTCCAGGAGGATTCGAATAGAAAATGGCAGGCGAGCTGCATGGGGAAGAGGCAAGAAACAAACTCAGATTTTACCTTAGGGCACATGTCAGCAAGTGAAAAGTTTCATGTCGGAGGCAGACAGGTCCCCATATTCTCACAAGGCTTTATTCCAATTATCCAAACATCTTTTCCCACCTCCAGCTTTGCCAGAAGGTCAGTACTAACTGATGTTCCACTTGATGCTTTCAGCAGGTTTATTATCTCAGCTCCTGTGACACAGTAGGCATCTTTGCTGAGGGACTTTTCCATCCTCCATAGCACAGCAACCCTGAAAACATGCTGTGCTCACCTTGTTTTTATGCTGTTTGCTCTCACTCTTGTCACTGAATACAGACATATAAATGTGCCAGGAAAAGCATAGTTTTCTACCTGCCATGTTGGAAAACATAGCTTTAGTGGTTTATGCAGTCTCTTCATCTCAAGAGATGGAAGATGAAACTGAATGAAAGTCAGACTGTGCATCTATCAATCTTCTTTTACTTCAAATCAGAAATATTTAAAGAAGATGACACAAAATACCATTGGAGCAGTCCTGACAGCTCCACTACAAGGAATGGGTGTGAAGAAAAAACACAAACATGTCTCAGTCCTTCCTCCTATGCTCCACTTTAATAATAGTTGTTTGATTGCCTCTCAGAATATTCACATTTTAAAATCTTTTGAAAAGTTTGTTCCAACTTTCTACACAGGGCTGGCCTCAAGACACAAAAGTCACTCAATGTCAGTGAGACCTCATTACTGCTATTGTAAAAAAAAAAAAAACATTATTATTCAGGACACGGTAATTTGGAACAATTTGGGTTGGTTGTTGTTGGGGGTTTTGTTTTGGGGGATTTTGTTCATTTAGGAGTTTTGGGGGTTATTGTTACTGTTGTTGTTTTGGAGTTTTTCAGAATCTTCTCCTGCCCTTCCCTGCTAAGCTATTCCCTTTTTATGCTGGATAGTGAGAATTGCATCCTTTCTCCTTTAAAGAATCTGGAGGTTATCACACTTGGAATCCTGGAATGGATCAACTGGTAACACCCTATGTGTATTTGTCTATTCTTTAAGACTCTTCTCTGCTTTTCACCCACCAAGACTGATATTAATTGACTGCTCACATATCGAAGCCTGTAATGGATATGTGTTGCTAAAATTCAGAGAAAATGTTCCTCCTCTTGTTCCCTGAATTTTCCTTAATCAGCTGTTTCCTTTTGAAACACCAAACACCCATCATAGATAACTCTAAGGTACAGATACTCATGTTTCTAAGTCAATGGCACAGACACTAAGATTTTTAGCAGTACCATTGAAAGATTTGGGAAACGTCAGAGGAACTAATGAAAAAGCCTCCTCAGAAAGGATTCTCTAGCCGCTACTGTTTTCAAATCTGAAAAATCTTTCTGATTGGTTCAGTCATACATATCAGTGTTAGATCCTTTCCAGCCTTTAGCAGTATAAGAAAACTTGTGCTCTTAGTTTTGCCTAGCTCTCCTCACCCACTCAGCAAAAACAAGACTGCTGTGTGCACAGTATGCTGAGAAAATACTACTGCAATCTTGCCAATATTTCTGTCATTCTAAATTCCAAGAATTAAATTTTGCTAAAATTTTGTTTTAAAGATCTGCCTTTTGAATTCATAGCTCTCACCAGAAACCAAGTATCATCCTATGTGGCCAAGTCTGTTCAGGTTCTATTAATCAATATTAACAAAATGCTTCTCTTATGTTGTCAACATACCATATCTCACATCTTCCAATTTGCTCAGATTAAAGAATTTCTTCAGAGGTTGTTTCGGGTCCAGGGGCTCCACAATCTGTACAAAAGGGTTGCTCATTGTTGTTGAAGACCCTAATTAGTGTCCCTAAAACAAAAGAAAAATCAAGGGCATTTTCATGACATTTGTCCTTCATACTAAGTACATGTCCCACAGTCTACAATGTATCTATCCCACACACAAAGGCCTGTATCAGAGAAAAAGGTACTGTCAGTCCCCTTCCACCACAAATCTACTTGTAACACATCCTCAGAGATAAAAGGTCTGAAGGAAGATAGCAGTATTGTGAAAAATACGGATACACCACATGGTTTAGAATCATAGAGTCTTAAAAGCTCAAAACAACCTCTAAGACCATCAAGTCCAACTGTTAACTGAGCACCACTGTATCCACCACTAAACCATATCCTCAAGTGCCACACGCACACACGTTTTGATGATGAATCCATCACTTCCCTGGGCAGTCCATTCCAATGACTGAAATAAATTTTTCCTGATATCAAATGCAATCCTCCCCTGGTGCAGCTTGAGAACACATTTCATCCTGTCACTGGCTGCCTGGGAGAAGAGACTGACCCCACCTGGCTACACCCTCCTTTCAGAGAGTTGTAGAGAGTGGTAAGGTCTCCCCTGAGCCTCCTTTTCTCCAGGCTGAACAACTTCATCTTCCTCAGCCACTTCTCAAAGAACCTGTGCTCTGGCCCCTTCACCATCCTAGTTGCCCTCCTCTGGACACAATTTCAAAAAGGAAATTCAATGTCTTCATTATTCTCTTCTTTATGCTATTTCCAGACATCCATTTGTGCCTCTGAGATTTACAAACCACCATAACAACACAGTCCCACTCCTTAAGTGTGCTGCGGTTTAACCCCAGGCAGCAACTAAGCACCCACAGCCACTCCCTCACTCCTTTCTGGTGGGAAAAGGAAGAGAATCAGAGAAGCAAAATGAAAAAATTCATGGGTTGAGATAGAGATGGTTTGATAGATAAAGCAAAAGCTAGACCTGCAAGCAAAGCAAAACAAGGAACACATCCACCTCTTCCAGAGGCAGGCAGGTGTTCAGCCATCTCCAGGACAGCAGGGCCCCATCACATCTCATGGTGATTTGGGAAGACGAACACCATAACCCTGAACATCTCCCTCTTCCTTCTCCTCACAGCTCTATATGCTGAGCATGATGCCACATGGTGTGTGATACCCCTCGGGTCAGCTGGGGTCCGCTGTCCCAGCTGTGTCCCCTCCCAGCTCCCTGCACACCCCCAGCCTCCTCGCTGGAGGGGTGGGTGAGAAGCTGCAAAGGCCTTGCAAAGCCCTGCTCAGCAGGAACTAAAACATCCCTCTGTCATCAAATGTGTTTGCAGTACAAATTCAGAACATAGCCCCATACTAACTATTAGGGACACAATTAACTATCCCAGCCAAAACCAACAGAAGTGGCATTGATCTAAAGCTAAACTGACAGACATTTACATTCAAAATTAAAAACAATTTAATAAAACCAGAAAACACTATTATTTTGAGACAGAAAGTATTATAGACTAAGATTACAAATGCTATCAGAGACAAGAAGAACTCTTCTAATTTCAGGAAGATTTGCTAGGGTCACCACAAAAAGAAAATTTACATAGGCTCTATTGCAAACATAATTTTAGTTTGAGATATTTTCTTTTTTTGTTGTTGCTTACTGATTTACTGGGGTTTGTGGCTTAATGGTTTGCTGGATAAAGCATTCCTCTGGGACCTAGGACTTTTAGGTTCACATACAGAAATTAAAAGACCCTAAGATACTCCCCATTGCAAGGGCCAACTAGCAGCAAGGGGTGTAAATTCACTACAGAAATATCTCTTAAGGTCCAGAAAAGGTTAACCGTATGCAAACTATTTAATGGAACACTTCCTAGGACACACTGAAGACCTGAACTCTGCCCAAGTCTCTTCTGGAAGCGTTGGCTTAGGCCAACACATGCCAAGGATCAAGCTAACAATTTAACAGTGAGAACAATTCTCTTGCAGTGCCTGGCAACATTCCCAGTTACGATTAAAATTTTTTTAGTAGAGAGATAACCACAGGCCTGATTTTCAGATCCCTTGTTTTCCCAGAGTACTGTTCCTTCTTCATTCAAGTACCATTATCTTCTCTTGCCCCAATTTTTCAAACAAGAAAACTCACAAGAAGGCAGGAGATACACATGACAGGCCTTGGAGACTGGTGCAAAAGGATGCACAAAGTCCAGTATTTGTTAAAAACAGACAAAGCAAGCCCAAAGAATTAATTTATTTATCTCACCTGCTACTTTCATGCAATGTTCAGGAAATACTACTATGTGGAACACATTTATGGGGGATTTTTTAAGTATTCCAGTATTTTCAAAATTAATGTATTCAGAAGACAACCAAAGAGAAATAGCAGAGATGGTAACAAAAGAAGGTCAAGGATGTAAAGCAGCAAGATAATGTAGAGAAATAAGTATTTCCAGAATTCTTTCAAAGAAAACAATCAATGTTTCTAGATAAAAAGCTGAATGCCCAGGGAAGCTGGAAGGTCGGCAAATGAACAGACTGCAAACACACACACAACCTCAAATGTATCACCTCTCACATTTCCATTGAGAAGTTATTTTCTGAAACTCCTTTTCCCAGCTTTGCAGATACTCACCCTGTACACAAGTCGCCAAAGTTTTAGGTGTCATGATCTTTAATCAGCATGAACTACTAGCTATTCCTCTAAGCAAACTCTGTGCTTCTACAACTGAGCATGATCAAAATGAATTTCTTCCTTCCTCTTCTTGCCAGCTACCCTCCTGCTAAGATTTACTTTTTTGCATTCCACTTTGAGAGCTTTATTTTATTCATATCAATTTCTCATGGGAAAGTCTAATAGTAGCCGTAGATAGAAAATATTCGGATATCCCCTGACAGATAAAGCAGATCATTAATTTGATATGACCATGAGTCCACTGTACTCAGTTCACATAATCTCATCCAAGTATAAACTGCAGCTTGAACATTTTCCATCCAAGTCCATGTCTCGGCAAACTACAGCAGAAATTCAAGATGTTATGACACATTATCTACATTTTAACATTACTTTATCAGACATCACTCTCTTCCCTGAACACAGTTTTTTTAGTTCACAGTATGAGATACTTCAGTGCAAATCTTCTCTCATCAGTGAGTTACACAAATAAGCCAAACTGTGAGCTGGCCAAGGCCTAATCATAAATTCTTTTCATCTGCCTGGTCACACTGATATGAACAACACCATAACAAACCTGGAAGCCATTCAGAAATACCCGAAAAGAGGTAAAATCTCTAGAAAAAAATACCAACTTGCAGCATTACTGCAGTAAATTTCACAGAGACAGGGAAGCTCAGTCATACCAACCACTATTTCCACACAGTAAATTATGTACTGAGTGGCCACAGCACAGAACTCTAAAATAGTGATCTGCCAAAAAGAAATCTGGGGGCAATACTCTGCACACTGAGTATACCAAAACTTTTGAAGTCATCCTTGCAATAGATACAGGTTGACTTGTGATTACAGCAAGGAATATTTAGTTGTGTTTTGCAGGCGCTGAAATGTAAATATGCAAACATGGGTGAGCAGACGTCTGTCTGCCTGGAACTGGTGCAGCACGCAGGGTCACCCACGCTGACCATGGCCAATGCGTGACCACATCGATACCTGCTCAGACATACCAAAACAAGCACTTGATCTTCTGCCCAATAGCCTTAAAACCGTTTGTGTGGAGATTACATTAAAAAAACCTGTGGATTATTCAAACCTGAAAATGCAGAATAGCATTAAAAAAGGAGCATCGTTACTGACACAGACTCACAGAATATTATGAGTTGGAAGGCACACAAGAGAATCACCAAGCCCGAGTGAATGGCCTATAGTGTTCTAATCCACAACTTTGGCATTATTAGCACTATGCTCTGGCCAACAGAGCTAATCTCAAGGTACTGGAACCTTCTTAAAGGGTTCTATGAAGTGTACCAGACAAAAAACAGCCTTATTTTAGGTCTTCCTTAGTGCCTACTATTAAAATTCTGATAACACCCAGAATCTGGCCCACACTAATGCTGATCATCTATGAATCTGAACTCCCTACCAATATTGTTTTCCACTCACCTTGTTACATCAATGCAGTAGGTTATTACTGTGCCACTACACAATCTCTTCTTAGAACACACCTCAATTCACCCAGACTGCATATCAGCTCACCACATAAAGTATGATTTCTCTTTTTTCCCTCTCCCTTGGAGAAGCAGAAGTACAGAAAGATTATAACCATGAATACCAGGAGGGGCAAATTTATTTGTAAGGCCATGACTTTCCAAATATAAAAAAAGGAAGCTGTGTTTCGCAAATGCAACATCTTGCCCTTTAGGGTAGAGAATGAACCCATGGCCACTACAGCTGTCTCTTGCTGTTTGCATCCCTATATATGATACAGTTCAAATTTCTCTGGAAACGCAAGTTTTACACTATGGTACTCTAAAAAGGCTTTTTGAACAAACAAAATCTTAGTACAACACTCCTCAATTCATCTGTGTTGAGTGTGCCAGCAAACTCAGCTTTTACCATGAGACCTCAGATGTTCACTAGCACCAAAAGATCACTGCAAAGATAACTACAGACAGTACAGCCAGCAGGTATCTCTGTGGTCATCCTTTGATGATCATGACATAAGAATCATGCACAAGTCCAAGGGGACAGAAAGAAAAAGGTGTCTGTCCATCTGCTTTCCTTGTCTTCTCTTACTTGTTAATCAACTACATCAGATACATTCAAAGTATATTGAAGTTTCATGTGGATCTCCATAAAAAGGATTTAAGTAACTTAAAATATTTTCTTTAAAAAAACCAAAAAACATTCACAGGAGACTTCAACATATATTGTATGTGTGCTTTCAAATCTTCAGTTGTTGCACCTTTCTGAGTATCTAACATAAACACAGTACTGGTCACATCCCAACAACACTGACTGGAAGAGGGCTTAGTTTACTTTAAAGCACATTCGTGATTGACAGTGACTCCTTGACTCCACTTCAGATACCTTTAGAAAAAGTTTTGTAACTTAGAACCATGACAGCAAATAAATTTTACTGAAATTAATGGAATTGAGGAAACATCATAATATAGCCTGTAATTTTGCACTTGCATAAATTATCTCATGAAGATCATAGAGAGGGAAAAAAAGTATTTAGTCTCTTGCTATACCTGAGAAAAAGTCTGAAAACTGTTCTAGACATCACTTTATAACATACTATTCTACTCTATTTAGAGTTGAAGGTGAAACTGAACACAGCTAGTCAGACTAAAAGCAGCAATCTCACATCACAAAAAAAACAGATTACTTTTAAAAAGCACGGCTGCACTTATACTCTGACTGTAAGCAGGCTGATACTGTCAACAATATATATTGTTTCGGGGTTTTTTAGGGATATCAGAGCATCCCACTCATCTCTCACCATGCAGAAAAAGAGAAAACCGTAGTACACGGAGAGGTTTCCTACATACATGCTGACAGTAAACCATGCTCTTGCATGCTTTTGTAGTACACAACACAAATGTTTACAGAAGACTCATGACCAGTAATAATCACATTTATTACAGAAGTACCTGACAATAAACCAAAGACACAGATTGTTTGACCTGCAGAAAGGAAAAATGGCTCTGGATGAGAAAACTTCTGTCAAAGCTTCAGGCCATAAAGTAGGAACAGAACAGCCATGTTTATTCAGCATTTTAGTACAGACATATATTTAATCTCACGTGGAGAAACATGTTTCCACAATTGCTTTTTCTATTCCATCTTTGGTTTCTTAGTTGCTGTCTTTCCAATTATGAAAGGGTGCCCATGTTATTAATGATAAGAGGTTAATTTTAGACATTTCTTCATAAAACTAAACACCAGGTATCTTAACTAAAACAGATTTCAAGTATTAACTGCTCATTTTCCTGAAATGTGGGTAAATTCCCGGCCATCACTAGGAAGCACACACTCAGCAAAGAAGCAATTTAAACCGAACATTTTACCAGATTCTAGAAATGCTAAAAAAGCTTACACTCAGGAAAAGCAAAGATGCCATTTTATCAGTCATCAAGAAAAAGGGGAAGGCTCAGACTTGCTGGTACTTGAAGGAAATTTGTGAAGAAACATGACAAAATATGATGTTTCTGTAATGAAACTTCCAACCGAAAACTGGAAAAAAAAAGGTGAGCTGGCAGGACTACCACGGTAAAAGTCCTCGCCTGGTGATAAGGCAGGACATAGGCAATATCCATGGCCTTGCTTGAAAAATGCAACATTTTTCATCCATGCTGAATCTGATCTTACCCCCTTCTGTTACAATTATCACTCCTAAGCCCACAAGTTATTTCCCTTGGTTTTGTCCACTCAAATGACTGCCACTGTATGTATCTGTACTTAGCTGCCAAGTTTGCAACAAGCACCTCCAAATAGCAAAAGCAAGCAACTTAAAAAATCTAAGTGGAGCTGCAGCAGAGTAGCAGGCTACTGAGCTATAATTTTTTCATCACAGTATTGAGCATGCACTTTGTGACATTACTAGCAGTTACATACAGCTGAACAGCACTTTAATTAAGGGCTATTGCTCAGTTCCCCTGAGCCGCTAAAACTTCTCACAGCTCTTCTCAGGGTTTCACAATCTACTCAGCAGGGGCCTCCATTAAAAAGTTGATGACTAATTCCAGTTCACCTAAGTTATAGATGCCATAGCCATGAATAAAGATCTCTAAGGAGGTCCACTATGTAAGAACTTCCATCACATTGGAATTGCACCATGTTCTGCACATGCCTACCTTACCCAAAAACCAAGGAGGGAGAATATCCATGTTAAGCATGTTGACAAAAGCCTGCATATTTGATATGGAAAGGCAACCTCCCTTCAGTACCAGTCAGGTGTTTAAAGTAGTAAAATTTCACTAAGCAAATCCATCCATAATTCAAGTCAGTTTGGAAAGAAAATCCTAATAAATACATCTGTGTGGCACGATTTTTTTAGTTCAAATATTCAAATTGCCTAAGAAAAATGTTTTTGTTACACTGGGTAAATCGACAGACAGATAAAGATGACCAGACACATGACAACACAACAACAAAAAACCCCACCTACCCACCAAAAAATTGCAAAAACCCAACCAAACAAACCATAAGGAAAAAATACCTGAAGCCCACACATACCCCCAGCATTTCGATAGACTTCAACACCAGAAGTAGAACAAGCAGAGTCTTGTTTCATAAAAATATAAAATGCTATAATTACTCTTGGATGTACAAAGAACAGATGAGTGCAATTACTGTTGCAATAAACACAGGTTTCTTTTGATTTAGAGAAGCTCTTATTATTTAACACTCTACCTGTGGCAGATAAGGCCACTATGTAACAAACACTGTTCCATTGCTGCTAACAGACACTGAGTTAAAGAGAGTAGAGAAATAATCTTTATGTTTCTTCATTACACAGAAAGGTCCACCATTACGCATTAAAGAGAAGTCCAATAACAATTTGATGACTGAGCAACTATTCCGCCAGTACAAACTACATCAGTATTGCACATTGGAAAAAATGCAGTAATAGAAAAAGGATGGTTTCTTAAACAATCTCTAGGCAAAGTTTCAGGGAACCCCTGTCAACTTCAATACTCAAGAGAAACACTGTACTAGAACAAATAGAGCTTTGGATTGCAGATGCTCCTGCCTTCTCCTGCTGCCCGAAACTTTGGACTGCAGTGCTAAAATACTTACTTATTCAGATCCATAAAGTGCTAAACTTCCAACACACTAAACAGGTTGCTAATTGCATAGTCCCATAATCTGTGTATTTCACAGGTTGTCATAAGTATTCTGATCATTGCACTTTGTTAGCAATGCTGTATCGCACACACTGGAACTGAAACTTTAGGTCAGAGATCAAGTTTGTGAAATCAAACATCGAGGTCTTAAAGTAACTCCAACTCCAAGTGAGCTGGAAGTTTAGGTGCCCAGTTCCAAAATGCAGATATTAAAATCCTTCACATCATCCCTCCAGAAAGCCAAATGCTACCTCCTCTCTCACCTCAACACAGGTATTACAGCTTAGAGGGGCAGTCAAAACACTTATCTCCTACAGATCTCACCGGCCTTTAGTAGCCCAGGTGAGCACACATATGTAGTGTACTCTCATGTGCTCTCAGGCAGCCTCTGAAATGCCATCTAGTCTTAACAAAATCCAGATCATAATTAAGGAGGTGTAAGCATTAAGGGAATGCTTTCTCAGCACACTCACTACTGAGTGTCCCAGATAAAAGTAGAGACTAATTTTCCTTTTTTGCTACAGGAAAATAAGAAGCATTGCACCTGAGAATAAAAGGAAGCTTATCTGGAGGCTACCAAACACTGAAAAATTAAGTGTTGAAATCTTTTTCCCACCTCCTGAGAGAGCAGCTCTGAACTTTAACCTACTTCCTACCTCTATACAAACTTGCTGCTTTTTTACCCTATGCTAGTACTCTTAGACTGTTCATTAACAAATATGCAGCTTAGACCTGTTTTAACAAAGAACTAGCCTTTTGTTAGTTAGTTAGAAAAAACACAAAACCAACATGGAAGTGCTGCAAGAAGTCTGGAATACAGAGCATGTGTACAAAGATTTGGTCTGAAATTTTGGTTCAATGTCAAAAGGCAGGATTAAAAGACATCTCAGTACTGATCTCAGTTTCAAAAGACTCCTGTGAAGGGTGAAGAAATGCAGCAGAGGTGCATGGGAAAGGCAAACAAAATGAGAATATTGTGAATCAGCTCTCATGCCATGCCATTACCATTATACCAGCTCTATAAACTGCTCTCTCTGCACCTTAAAAACTCCTCTTCTGCAACTTGAAATCTGAACTGTTTCAGAGCTACTGAATATATGTAGGTGGAAGGATCCTTTCAGGATGAAGAACTGATGAGAGGATTACTTCAATTGTGAAATAATCTTGACACTGTGGGGTCCGAACTTTTCACACCATTTCAAGACAAATCCTGAATTTATTGTCTGGAAATAAAGATAATTTTCTCACACCAAAAACTTCCACCAGCAATCTCAGCAGCCACTCAACTATTTGTGAAGATGAATCCAGATTTCAAACACCCACAGTTTCAGTCTGTAAGAACAAGTGTGTGTCTGATACAATTTCATGAACTCAAACTAACTATTAGCAGAGTTTACTGGCCAAGCTTCCTGGAGAAGAAAATTAAGTTCCACTAAACATTTTTAAATCATCTTTTTTTTGTAACAGTTTTCACACAGAAATGGTAGGCAAAAAAACCCTCAAACAACCAAAATTAACACCCTCTTTCACAAGCATCTGAAGTCCTGACCCTATAGCTGTGGGATGTCCCAATTCTTTCAAGAAAGTGCCAAATACCTAGAGGAAATCTTCTGAATTAATCAATTCCTAAAGCAGCAGAGAAGGCAAAAACCCTGAAAAAAAAAAATTATCTCGTTTTCACACAATTAAGACTGCTCTCTACCTTCTCTATATTTCAAGACACAAAGGGACCACTCTTCAACTAACATCTTTCCATTCAGCTTAAGTGGATTGTTACTCCAAGGAGGGACCAAATTTCCAGCTCTCACTCTCCCAATCCTACAGTGAGAGTCTGTGCTGGAAAACACTAGCAAAAGAGAACTGTTCAATTTCTTACTATTTAAATGTTATTTCTTCTCGAATTTTCTACATTTATTGTTTTGGCTCTTCCACTATTACTACAAAAACAAATTGTATCAAAGTTGGAGCGTATCATCCTCTGGCCAAAGACAACCAGAGAGAAAGAAAGGTGCTAAATTACAAATATGATATGACAAAAACCTGCAGTCTGAAAGCTCTGTAGTCTTTTCAATTCAGCAATAGTCTGCATGATGTACTCTGTACAGCACTGCCAAGTGATCAGACTTCTTTTTACATGGAAAGCTTCTCCAGGAATCTCCTCTATCTTTGAAGTCTGAGAAGAGTAAAGTATTGATAATTTTCCTAATAAATCCTCACACACACCAGAGATCCTGGAAGGCACAAGACTCAGCTGCACTTCCTATTCTATGCCCATTACACTCCTCTTACTTTCTTTGAAGCAGTAAGTAACAATCCCCAGAAGTTTATTAGGACATTCTGATGAAGCACAATTGCTTTTAAGCAAAGCATTACTAAATAAACATTCCAGTGTTAATATTTCACTAGGGTGGTCTTCCTTTACTTCAGTTTTGTGGATTGATAAAGCCAGTCTGAACAATAGCAACAGCACTGAGTGCTCAGAGATATTAATTCAATTCCAATTGTTTGGAGAGAGAATCCTCTGTTTTAGACCAAGTTTCCTGCTGATATTTAAAAATACTAAAGTCCAGATCTCTTCGTCCTCCCCTGTACCCCCCTCCCCCCACCTTTACTCACTTTAGAGGTGGAAACTAAATATCAAAGTACAACCTCCAGTTAAAAAATAAATGGGAACCGTGGTGATATTATGAAACGTGGAAACATACTGAACATAAACAGGGACTGATCCAAACATATACTGATCCAGTTACTGAAACTGGGCATCTTCACCGTCACAGTCCTAAGTCAAGCTAAATTAGAAGGCAAATACCTGCATCTGTGCTATGACCTCCAGGACTGTTACAGAACGTCTGCACCTGCTGTCTGCACCATGAACATGAAACAGATTATTTTGTCACCCAAAATTATTAAAACCCAGCACTTTATACGGATCACCTTCCAATTATTTTTCTTTCATCCTTTCCCTGTCCCATTTATGTTGCAGGTCTACTGAGGTTTTTTCCAACACGGAGGAGCTGCTGTGTGCTCGATACGTATACTTCGCACTATCCTCCACTATTTAGATACTACTGAAATACCAACAGACAAGGCTCGAGCAGTTCCAGGAGGAAAATCAATGTTAAAGCTTCACCTACACGAGGACAGGGCAGCACAACTTCTCTTCCACGCTCGCTCTTCTCGAGCTAAGTCTATTCCTCTTTCTCTGCTCTGCAAAAGCCGCCCCCTGTACTCCCTGTGAGCCGGCCCCGAGCCGGGTGTTGCACATTTCGCCAGCCGGGGCCCGGCGCCGCGGCGGGGGCCGCACAGCCAGCCGCTGCTACGATGGTGCCTCGCAGAGGCTGCTCCGCCGGAGCCGCCGTCCCTCCGCAGCATCCAACGACTCTTTCCAGCCCCCACTGCGGGAGCCGGGGCCGGGAGACGGCAGGATCCCCCGACCTGCCACCGGGCCCTGCTAACCGCCGGTCCCCGCCCTCCGCCCGGGCCCGCACCCGTCCCGGCTCTGCCCCGAGGGGCGCCCCTCCACCCCACAACCTTTCCCCGCGGCCGCCGGCAACGGGCACGCCGCGGCCGGAAAAGCGGCTCCCAGGCACTGGAGCCGCCGGTGCCAGGCGGGAGAGAAGCGGGGCGGCGGGGCCCGCACTCACCGGGGAGCGAGGAGCACGAACCGCCGCCGCTGCTCGCCGTCAGGGGCCGCCGGGCGCAGGCAGAGGGAAGGGGCGGTGGCGGCGGGCTCCGCCCCGCGCCCCAAGGCCGGAGCGGCAGCGGGATGGCCGCCAACTGCCCGAGAGGGAGGCGGGAAGAGAGGGAGGGACGGAGGACGAGCGAGCGGATGGCCAGCCGGGCGGCGGGGGCGCGGGGCTGGCGTGTTCACCCCTCCCGCCCGCAGCCCTGGTCCCGGAGAGAGCCGCTGCTTTCCTCGGCCAGCCCCTTTCCCTGGTTGTAGTAGGAGGAGGGGAAGCGCTGTGAGTGTGGGAGGGTGGGTAGGAGGGTGGTACCGAGGTCAAGGCCAGATCTGCTGCGGTGAGAGTCATCGGAAAGACGGACACTGTGACATGGGCAGCAGGGTGTGGGCAGCGATGTGCCTTGTGCCGGCCGTAAGCGCACGATGTGCTCACAGCCCGAGCGCTTGCTCGGGCTTCGCAGGAGTCCAGAGGTGCTGTCAGGGAAGCCTGGGCCCGGAAGCGAACAGGTGTCGCTCGGGACACACAGGACTGCAGCCTCATCCTCGTGGTAGTGCAATAGGAGTGGGACGTCCTGTTGTTTCTCTTGGCAGGAGGAGAGCTCATTGCCTGGCTGTTGGCAGAAACAGGCTGTTACTTACAAGCTGGTCAAGATCAATATAATGACGTCAATATTAAAGGACAGTATCAGAGTAGAGAACATCCTAGAGGACATAATTTACATCACCCCCGTAGCTGAGTGCCATGGAGACTTTATCAGTGTCCACTGTGTTCCCAGTAGAACAAGATATGGTTTGGGCCTGAATAATGTTGAGGAATACATTCAGTGCAAGTAGACAGGGTACAACTGCAGTGGGACCTGCACATTGAGCTCTGGATAGCAGGAGCCAGAAGTAAGAGGCTAGGAACTGGCACTGACCCAACAAAGGGTGCAGGACCCTGTGGCCCAGCTAGGTAAACAGACACTGAGACACAGCAGGAGCCAATGGTTCAGCTGAAGACCCCAGACTTTCAGACACGTAGACTGCGAGGGAATAAAAGCCCAGGGTTTGCTTTGCTCAGCGTCCCTCCTCGGAGACACCAGCTTGAGCTGTTATTTTGTCACTGCACCATGATTAAACCATTTTAAGAATCCTGGAGTCTGAGACTCTGTCGTGGGAAACCTGGGGTCCAGCCAGTAAGGAAACCTGGTCTGACTGGGTGAGAGAGGGGTGTGTAGGGAGTCCAACAGGGCACCTCTCAGCTTACTGGAGCCACCCATTGTGAAGTGACCTGCATTCCAGCTCACGTGGTCTGAGTGTGCCTGCCAGAACGATTCCTGGATGGTCAGACAGGAAACTTTGCTTAACAATTAAGTAAACTAAAAAGTATCTAATTCCAGGAAAATAATTGTACACATAGTAAAGAAGAGTTGCATGTAAGGAATGTAAATATTCTGCATGTCTTGGTAAGGTCATGGAGGTCACTGGCTAGGAAACATGCTAACCACTGACAGCTGGAGTAAAACAAGGTCCATAATGTTTTGGTTTTACCTGAAGAAAGCTTAGGCTAAGTGCAAACTGAGATACTTGCTGGCTTTGCTGCAGAGAAGCAAGTCTCAGGTAAGTGAAAATGGAAGTGCTTAGCTCTACTTGTAAAGAAGGGTGAAACATAGAAAATGCCTATGATGTCTTACCTGGATGTTTGTGGACTGGATTCCTGCACACCAACCTGTGCTGACAGATCCTCCTGCCTACATGCACTGTCCAGCTAGAACTGTCAGACCAGAAGAATCAATAGAAAGGACCCCAAGATCTAGCAAACAAGATACATTGAGTAGGATTTTTTTTTTTAACTTAATATGGAAATCTTGGCTTTGACATACATGCTACTGATTTCACTGGAACAGTTGAGACTTCTAGGGACTATCTGTAGCTAAACCTGCTATTCTCTGACCTGATACCTCTAAATAGCCTATAATCTACAACATACAGTACTTTTGAGTTATGGCTCAAAATCGCTTCTAGATTGGCCTGCTTTCTGTTCAGCATAAATACCTCATGGAGTAATTCACATGCACTAAGTTATTCTTTTAGAATTGTATTGATTTTTAGAACATATGATTTGCTTTACCAGATGGTTAACATGGAACTGAACATTAATTTATAATATTGTTTTCAAACCTTTGGCCAGAGAGGTTCCTAAGACTGAGTTCGGCAGAACACAGTTATGTTTGTAGTTTGGCTTTTGGCTCTTGAAGGTGGAAGTTCATGTTTCTACATGACACCACAAAATAGTAGATGACTCTGATGGTCTGAAAAGCCAGAGAATTTCTAAAACCTCTTAGAGTTTTAGATGTTTCATTATTTGATAGAAGTTTTTATTTTTGTATATGTTTAATTAAAAGTAATAAAGGCATTTCAAATATGTTCCTCTTTGTGGGATTAAGTCCTGTAATGGTTCTCTGGGTCACTTCCTTTAAAAAGAAAATTTAAAAAATTTAATTTGTTTGCTGTTGTTGCTGTTTCTAACAGAAGAGACTTCCAAGGCCCATGTATATCACTAAGTTTTGAATCATGAATAAAATCTTCCATACCTAGATACCAAAGCAATTTCTGCAAAATCTGATTGACCTAAAATCTGTTGGACAAAAAGCAAAGACTAGTGAAAATAGCAGGTCAGCAACAGAAATGGGAAATCCGTACATCAGCTCTGACTTTTCTCAGTGAATATCTGCAAGGTTTGTACTTTCTGTTCTGTGGGGAGGGAAGGCCCCTGAGGTTGACAGCAGAAGGGAAGATTGTGTCCCAGAAAGAGAGGCAGAACTGCTTCAGCCTCTACTGGTTCTTTGTAAGGACACAGAGACTATCATAGGATTGGAAGACAGGCTGTTCATTCAAGGATTTATGGCGATGCTGTCTGAATGTTATTGCTGGTGTTTCCAGCATTTGAGCATTCTTCTCACTGGGGCTGAGTTTACAATAATGTGGCTTATTTAGCACATGACTAAAAATGTGTGAGTTTGCCTTTCTCCCAAGACTGCCAGGAGGAGAGAACTATATTAGATCTATTGTTTGTAGGAAGATGTTTACTGAAATGGGTTCTTGGGTTTAGGATCAGATTTAGATCAGGTCTCTAGAAGTCTCAACAGTTTTCTTGGACAATCATGCATTGTGCTAAATCAGGATTAAAGAAAATTATTTTCTGTTCTTGCAGTGAAAATTGATGCAAATAGGAATAACAACACCTTTCATGTTGCAGTCATGTGCATCCTAAAGTGGTTTTAGGGTTTTTCATGAAATTATTTCAAAATGGGAACTATGTGTCAGTTCTTTGTCCTTTCTTTCTTACTGAAATCCATTTCCAAGAAGCTTGGTCTAATATCAGATTCCTTCCGGAGTGTTCTTTGAGGTTATTCACCAACATCCTAGAAGTCCAGGGAGCACACCATATCTGTTCAATTGCTGTCTTCATTATTGTGTCTCTCAACATATTTCACTCTTTCTGATTCTATCAAGAAGTTTAAAATGCTTTGAATTGCCAAGGGATTGTTTTCAGCTTGTTACAGTCAATAAAGCAATAGTTACAGTCAATAAAGCAGTAGACTTCAGTGTTGTAGCAATCTTCCATGCAGGCTCAGCTGATCACTGAGGCTGCAGCAATCACAGGATTGCTGCAATCACAGGATTGCTGCAATCACTCTCAAACTGGGCGAGGATAGGTCTGACAGGGAGGCTGGCAGTCTAGAGGACCCAGAGCTTTAGAGCTGTCAGCAAAAAGAAGTATCTGCGTGTGTCCTGCTTTTCCTGGCTCTCTGTAGTATAATGAAAAGGCTTGATGAGGTTTGCTCTGAAGTGCTGTGTCCCCACAAGCAGCACCTAAACATATATCTTTTAACATATTATGTTCTACAAAACATATGAGTTTATATATTCAAATGAGTTCAACACTCAGTAAAAGTGTTCCTGAAGCCGTCTGTGAATGAACTGAAGAGATAGTGAGATAGTAGCTTGCAGGTTATGGCCTACAGCTTGTCCTGAGTACAGAAAAATATGTTTGATGGCTCATGAAGGAGTTCATGGTGAGATTTCATTGTTACTCATGACGGTTTTAAGCTGTTCAAATTGTCAGTGTGCAACAGGAGTACAAGTCTGAAACCAGAGATTTTGACAGCTCCCAGAAGACCTCTCAGAAATACCACAGTAGATTCTGGTTATTGAACTAAGTGAGGGCCTACTGCATCTCCCTCTTTAATGACATGATTGTGCATCCTCCAAAGGAAATTCTGTGGTTGGCATATTTTAATAAATATGTTAAAATTTGCTTCTGATCTCAGCACTGGTTTACTTAACTGTCTTTCTTTAAATGAGTCTTCAGAAAATTGCAGTTACGTGTTTTCAGCAGCAAAACAAAGATTAAAGTTCTGCCATCTACTGGTTAAATGGGGTTTAGCGGAGGCTTGTTGTCACTCCTGTGAGAGGGCGTTCAGATCCTCCTCTTACTCCCAAGCAGAAACTCATACAAGTGTATTGTCAAGGAATAATACTGTTTCCTTGCAAAATAAAAGCATTTGTTCAACTGTGGAACTGAAGAAAAGGGACTTGAGGATGGGACCATGTACCGAAAATTAAAGAATAAATTGTCTGAGACAAGTATAACTCTTTACTGCCAGCACGGTACCTTCAGCACCAAACTATGTAATGCGTTTGGAGAATTTCTTCCAAAGTAGATAATCTATGATCAGCTTATAGTTGCTGTATGGAGCATGAGAAAGAAAAACTGTTTGCACCATTGAAATGGAAGGATTGTTTTTGTCCCTTTCAAGAGTAATGATATAACTTGCAGTAAATGCAGAAGTCTTTGCTGACTACCAGTGTCTTGCCCTGCATACCTGGAGTGGTGTAGAGGACTTTAACCCAGACTAGATTCCTGTGAATGCTCCTTTGAAAACAACCCATATTCAAAATGTTATTTAAACCTTTGGTGTATAGGCAACATACAACACCTTGCACACAGTAAGCCTGGACTTGTGCTGCTCATAGTTTGTGTTGCAGTAGCACTAACACTCCCTTACTGAGCTCAGGACTCTGACAGAACGTGTTACTCATCTGATAGAGCAGGATGAAGTGGGGAGTAAACTAATCCAGAAAGTTGGTAGAAGAAACAATCTCTGGAGCCCAGGTAATTTACCATCTATCATGTGGCTAGTCTACGATAGTGGTTTTTGCTTTGCCACTGTACCTGCCTAAAGAACTTGCGCAGACAGTCCCTAACCCTTACCTAAGAGGAACCTGTTTCCTACTACATGCTTGCTGCATGCATTTGGTGACTGGTAAACATACCAGCCAACATACCAGCCTTGGACATTCTCTGTACTGACTAGTAATTGCTTGTAGCTTTTCTGACATCTAGAACTTCTTTAAAAACAACAAGCACATTATAGAAAGAAATGGAAAACATGTTTTTTGAAAAGAGGTCCACATTTTATGCTGCCTATACATACACATTTTGATCAAAAAGCATTAAAGAGGCACAGAAGAGCAGTAGGAATTCCTTTGCTGCACTCTAATGATAGGCTGTTTTTCTGTAACATTTTACTTATTGTTGTGCCTAAACATGAATGAGTGTTCTTAACTACTTTTCAGTGAAAAAGTGGATATTGCCTATTTTTCCCAAGATGTCTGTGCTGGTACTTTGCTTTTTGATTCCTCAATTTTCCCCCAGCAAATTTACATGCTGAATAAAACCAGCATCGCAATTTAAGAATACTCCACTTAGCAGCTTCCAAGCCTTCCTGAAAAGAGAAGATCACATCTCCTACAACATGGCAGTCAGGATGGACGTTTCCCTGACATATTTTCCTGCCTCTGAGGGCGGACAGCAAATGTATCATGATGGCTATACCCTGACTCCTAGTGCAAGTGAGAGTACAGAGCTAAATTACATCTCACAAAAGTTGTCCTTTTCACCCGTTTGCAAGTAGTTAAATCCTTTGCACACAACCACAGAAGGGGATAACATAGCAAAGAAGACAGAGTTTGGTGGGCTTTTTTACCCCGTTTCTGACATCAGCACAACATCTAGATGCCATGAGAATGGGAAATCCTCTACTACTGCTCTGTGTGCAAATAGTACCTCTGTGTTAATCTCTCTTCAGTGAACAAACTGCCTCATTTACCAGTGACCTTAATGAAAAGCTGTGATTGTGCCAAGAGAAAGCTATCCAATGGGATCTCCAATGCAATGTCCTACGAAGTGTTACTACGCCCTCAGTGCTTAATTTCCATTAGTGAAATCTCATTCACCTTTTTTATTCCTAATGCACTTCAGTACTCCAGTGCTTAGATTTCCACTATGTCAGTGCTCTGTGGTGGGAATCTGTTGCCGCACACCTCTCATTAGGGGTAGAAGTGAGCCAAGACACAGGCTCTCATTTAACAATGTGAAAAGGGTCCCAGTTTATTCATCTTTAGAGCTTAGCCATCCTGACTCTGACTACAGCATGCTCCTACTGTTGGTTTCTCTGGCAGACTCTGACTGCTGGCTATTTCCTGCTGGAAAATTACTCCAAGTATTTCCTTGCTGTCTCTGACCACAGGCTTTTACCTAGCCAAACTATGACTGCAGGCCAGTCTCTAACTCCATCAGACCCAGACTGACCTCATAGCAGATCTTTTGCAGCAGCAACTCTCTTCCTTGTTTTGTTCTTCTTTGTCTCTCTGGATCTTGCCTTCTTCCTCAGGGCTCCTCTACTTCAAGGTCTTCTTCCTCTAGGTTCTCTCTCCTTGACTGGCCAACCCACCTCTTTTATCACACTTATCTTTATTAGTCACAGCTGCAACCCATTAAGGGCAAGGCTTTGGTAATTAGAACAACTGTGGCTTACCAGGGGCAAAGTCATCTATACTTCCCCCTTTTCTTTTAATTAAAAAAACATGTTTAAATAGACATATTTACATATTCTGCTTAGGATTAACAATTATACAAATATTTAAATACAATACATATGTTTTACTAGCATATAGAACTACTCTGTTTCTAGTTCTTGGGCTGGTTTACCTCTCCTTAGTCAACTTGGTGTCTCACAGCTCTCTGTGGGTCACCACATTGATGATTCTGTCTCTCGGAGCTCTGTTGCTGCTCCCGTGTCGCCACTTGCTGCTTCAGCCACGCCGCCCTGCTGCATCCTCGGGTTGGAGCGGTGAAAGAGCCAGGGTGGCCAGGGCCAGCAGGGTGCTTGCCAGTGGCCTGGGTGTCCACACACCCAGCAACAGTCAGGGGAACATGGCACTGCCCCAGGACCCTGCCAGACTGCAGCCATACCTCTTTTTACAACCAAAATCCACACTTCTGCAGCTCTTCTCCCAGCTGTGTTATTTCTCGCAGCTCTTTTTTGGCCGCTGTCTCCCGTGATTCCAGGCCATGCTCCTTCCCATGACTCAAAGGCCATATTCCTCCACAGCTCTTGGCTGTCTTATCCTGGGCAACTCTCAGGCTGCCTTATCTCTGCCTTCCTTCTTATCACGTCTTCTCACTATCACATCAGGCCATCACCAGATGCACTGGATGCTCTTCTTCAGGTATATGTCACAAGGAGAACATGCAGAAGCAAGAGAACTAATGTATCCGGGGGTTTACTGTTCTTCAGTCATAACCAGAAAAACAGTGCTGCTGATCAGTCCATGCTGGTTTTGGAGTCTTTGGAGAAGTCAGATGCAAAAGTAGAAGACCTTTTAGAAAACTTGGCTAAATTGTTTAGTTTAATGGGTCCAAATTCTCCTGAAAGAGCAGCTTTCATATCTATAGCACTAAAATGTTCCAGTAGGGGATCAGGAATACTTGGACATCTAAAACTACACCAGTTACTAGCTATTACCCTGTGGAAAGAGCAAAACTGTAGTGAATCTCGGTATCACTTCTTGCACTCAATGGTCAGGGCTGTGCTGGTGGAATACTCCTTGTCCTGCAGATAATACCGCAGTGAGGTGGACGTGTTTATAGCTCAGGCAATACTACAATTTCTCTGCTTAAAAAATAAGACCAGTGCATCAATTGTTTTTACGACACACACGCAGAAACATCCTTTGATAGAGAAGGGTCCACCCTTTGTGCCACCATTGTTAAACTTCATCTGGTTTCTGTTGTTGGCAGTTGATGGAGGAAAACTAACAGTATGTACAGTATTATGTGAACAATATCACCCTTCGCTGAAAAGAGACCCCCTGTATAGTGAGTATCTAGATAGAGTAGGACAGCTTTTCTTCGGAGTTCCGCCCAAGCAGGCCTCATTCTATGGGGGATTGCTAGGAAATCTTTTAAAGAGTCTGATGGGAACTGGGGAAGATAACGACACAGAAGATCGTCAGGAAGACAGCAGTCCTATCGAGCTCAACTGAATGTTGTTGTCATTGGGTGCTGTGTAAATCTGATGATTCGATGACTCTGAAGATACTTTTGGAATTTGAATCCTGCAGTTGTTTCTTGGCTCCTAAAAGGTCTCCTCTGGTCTTTTAGAAATAATTGCTGGAATATTTATACTATCAGTCTATATTATTTATGGGGAAAAAAAAAAACCAAACCAAACCAAAAAAACCCCACCAAAACAAAAAGTAGCCAAACGAACCAGTCGGAGCAGTTGCTAGTGCTTTTCCAATCCAGCAGCTGGGACTGATTAAACAGTCAGCAGTTTCTGATGCAGTATTCTCTTCTGCACAGTCTTTCAATAAAGCATAAACATAGGCCTTGTCCTTCATGGTCTACCCAATACCATCTCTGTCCTGAGAAAGCCTCCTTGCCTTCTGCCCTCTTCCAAGGAAGATCTTGAAAAGCAGGGGCAGGAATTGAATAATTGATTTGCAATGCTGGTGCCAAAAGTACTGTGAAACAAGCCAAGCATCATAATTTGAGATGCACATCCAAAAGACATTGATACAACAACTTGCTTCCACTGCCACGAGTAACATACACACCATACTGCATGCTCCTCTTTCTCAAGGCTCCTCTACTTCCTCAAGGCTCCTCTTCCTCAAAGCTCTCCCTAATCATCCAACCTACCCCTTTTATCACACTTACCTTTATTAGGCACAGCTGTGACCCATTAAGGGCAAGGCTGTTTAATTAGTACAACTGTGACTTACCAGGAGCTAGGTCATTTGTAATCCCTTCTTCTACAGCTACAGGAATCTGCATGATTCATGGCTATTCTATCCTGTAACCAGCCCATAGGTGGGTCCCTGGATTTGGGATGAGCTTTCGGCTTCTCTTCAGGCCCATCACAGCTTTGGTGCTGGAGGTGCTGGTACCTGTTCCTGTATTGGAATGCACAGGTGCAGGATCACTGTTAACTTAGTGGTAGGCCCATTTTTAAACAGGATGCTCATTTCTTTTGGCCCATAGGGAATTTAAGGACATCAATTCTGCAATAATAAGGGTCATTGCCTCTTTTCCTTCCCTGGCTGACTCTCTGAAATATGACACTGTTGCCCAAGCTATCGGCTGCCCTGCACACCTTGAAAATTTCTATCAATGACTGCCTGTTGGTCCTGTCTGCTTATGTCACAAAGTACACAAGTAAGTTTTTAATTGTTTTACTTGCAGCATGGATTGGAAAACTCACATTCTTTCTGAAATCTTGAACTGAGTTACATGTCGTAAAGTTTCATCTGCATAACAAGGTGATAAATCAAGTCAACAGTGCTGCTGGGAGAATGTGAGGAACTGCTTTAATACCAAACTTGGATCTAACTGTAAGGTTGCCTGTGCTCTGAGCTAGAGTCCTCTCCCATTCCACATTATTCAACGAAATAAACACCTACAAAACCAGTGCTTGCAGCAGCCTTCTCATGAATTATCTCTCCATTAATCAACCATGGACTGCACTCAACAGAACCCATTTTACTTACAAACTGTTAGAGAACAGAAGAAGGAAATGTAGTGGTAACCAAGGATAGCAAATGGGGACTTGGCACATAACAGACCAGTTTATTTTTTACAGATACACTGCTGCCTCTCCTGTTTTCCTTATTGTGGGACACAGCAGTAGCAAGTCAGTGCTTTCCGGGCCAGGGGGTGTTTACTTCTGTTCAGCTGTACCAGAGGAGAGCAGTGATGCACTGGTGAGGGGCAGCTGGCTTTAGCACAGCACTCCCATTACAGGGGACACCAAAGGTGCACAGAAGAACTGCTGAAGACTGTGCTGGAGCCAGCACAATAGCATGCCCCTTAGCACCAGCCCAGATGCTGCTCCAAGAGAACACGGGGAGCCCTGCAGGTGTAGGGTTATATGGAGTGACAGGTGCCTCTTCCAGGGTGATACTGAGGAGGTTCAGGTCTGGCTGAGGTGTAGGGCTGAGGTATAGAGCTGTCTGGTGCAGAAGCTATGGGAGAAGGCAGCAGAGCACCAGGGAGGATGAGCAGGAAGGCAACAGGAGCCCTCCAAGGAGGTGCCTGTGCAGAGGTAAGTGCTGGAGCCCTCTGCAGCAGTGATGGGGGCAGGACTCTGGCTGAGTGAACAGCACTTTGGTTCAGGCATCACCGCCAGTCAGCCCTGCTGTGCACACCCAGAGAACTGTGCCAGGCCATTGACTTCTCAGGAACCAAGGAGTCTACACCACAACTTATCAGGGCCTAACAGAACCATCCTGAGCAGGACTAGCCAAAACCAAAACTGCTGTGGCTGTACTCCTGCACCAAGGCAGGTTAACTACAAATCAACATTATACTATAGACATCTGTAGCCCCACCCTTGAGGCCATTGTGTTCTCCTGTACAGCAGTGAGCTGTAGTTGTTTAATTACATTACTATTTAATTATCATTCAGTAATTGTTTAATGATAATTTCATAATGATTTAATCATAAATAAACCCCTTTAACTCCACAGTGATGTCTTATTTTAAGAATTTATTTTCAATAGCTGCTTAAGAGGTGGGACAGCTATAAGGTGATGCTGGACTCTATAGTAGATTTGTACTAGCAAGGTGGGAAAGTTGTGACTCCCAAGGTGGAAATGTTGGCAGCTTGTGACTCCTGGCAACAGGAGAATGACTCCTTTTGGTCATGTAGGTATGAACTGAAGGCACTCAGGTGCAATACTCTAAAAACAAATAAACATAAACAAGCTTGGTCGGGAAAGACATCTGAGCCCCTCATAAGGACAGAGCAAGTCGTGGTGGCTGGAGACTCTACTTTTGCTGACTTCTCTGTCTCAGAAGGTTTGCTGCTTGTTAGGGCCTTTGATCTGGGGTGCTTTTGTCAAGCCCTCAGACTACAACCTCCTGTCACCCATGTGGGCACCAGTGACACAGCCAAAGGAGAATCTCACGCTTGAGCACATCACTCTGGAGTCTAGCATACAATGGTATTTCTTTACATTCTTGCTGGTGAGGGAGTAGATCTATCCTGTAGGCCAACAGGTACTGTCAGGCATAGAAATAAATAATGCTATATATTTATACAAATGCACATAAGTTAAAAAAGGGTGTTTTATATACTGGGTTTCTGATATATTATTAGAGTGTGGAATCAGAAATTGCAATGTGGTTTTAACAACAAGACTTGGACATTTTATTTTCAGAGTGCACAACTCTTTCTAAACCTTAACAGCAACCTGTTATTCCATATGTGGGTGTTCTGCACATTCTGCATTTCAGACTGCATTAAGGTACTCAATTCATAAAAATTGCTTCCATGTTCCCTTGGTCCAGAGACAAAACATGACTAAAGAAGTTAAACTGGCAGTCCTTTACAATAAAAAAATAAATCAAACCCTAGCTGTTTTGTTGGTTGATTGGTTGGTGTTTTTCTACCAGAGAAGTGATTCATTAACTCTGAGCAAATCCTTTATGTACTCTGTCAGGAAGTTATTTGTTCTAAAACTTAAGAGCTGGAAATAAGCTATTAAATATTAAAACCAGTGTATTTGAATCACAAATAACTTACCTGTCATATCATCATATTTGCTAGCTGGGTGGGCCTTAAATTTCAACCTTTTGACTTTGCGATGTTGTTATACAGTTTTCTTTACTTTCAGGTCTCATATGGTTTATTATTTACTAAGTCTCAGTTCTGTCAGCAGAACTAGGGAAACTCCTGAGATAGTAAGGAGTGTAAATGCTGAAATAAAATATGAGTTCTGCAGTTATGTCTACTTGTGATAAATGTATCTACCTTTTCATTAAATACTTACTACAGCTGACTATAATGATTTTGGTGAAATAAAGATGTTTTACTTGATGTGATCTCTGTAGGTTTTTTTTTTTCTCACAAGAGATGCATGAATTTGAACTGAAAGATTTTCTTCTAGGTCTCTGTACCTACATGAAAAGTGTGCATATTTTTGATATATAAACATTAATATGTAATTTTGTTTAGATTATGCAATCTAATGTGTTCCTTATTATAACATTTATTTGAAAACGTATAGTTAATCTGGCAATCAAATAAAAAGTTGAAAGACATACCATATCTTACTGCATAACTTGGAACTGATCCAGCACTTTGTTGGCTTTCCATAGCAGGGCTTTTGCTTCTCTTACTCAGGGGCTGTTGGTGCTTTTAACTAACAAGTCAGCACTTGATTTATTTCTAGTGTGATTAGAACAGGTTTTTTTAAGACTTTTTTCAGGAAGGAAGTAACTGTAGAGCTATTATGAAGCAAAAAAAATTTAAAAAACTAATTATGTGCTAGGTACTTAGCCTTTTTTTTCTTTTTTTTTTCTTTTTTTTTTTTTGTAGTGTAGGTATAAGAAATTGGATTTCTCTTTTGTTTTCCATTGCAAGACAAAGAATGCATAAACATGATCTAATACTTTTATTGTCTCTTCAGCTGTGAGATTTGGGGAAAAAAACCAAAGGTATCCTATTTAAATGAACATCTGGATTTATTTTTAATTCAGATGTAACCAACTTGGAGAGGTGAAAAAACTGCAAATCTGAAACCTCTCTTGCTCAGGAAGGTGACACTTCATGAGCCAGTTCCTTTCATGAGCCAAAACAGCATTATCCCTCAATTTCCAAATACTGATGTGCTGGTTTAAACCAAATGAAACCAACCCCCCTGTAGCTCTTCTTCCCTGCTGGTTGCTAACTGGAGGGCACATTCAAAGTTTTAAAGTCTTGGTTCTTGGAAGCCACAGTTTATTTTAAACTTTCCTTTTCAACCTCCACATATGGTTTGTGTCACTCTTCTCTTCCAATTACTTGCAGTAATGAAGGGAATTCAGAAAAGAGAAGTCAACAATATAGAAGATTTCAGTAATCTAGAAACGCTTTTGCTTGTGGCTCTATGGGATAGGTACCATTGGATTTCACACTTCCACAGTTCACCAACACGTAAAGAATACATTCTATAGAAACAGAAATTTAGCAAGATTCTCCAGCATTTGGGAAGCTAATGACTCCCACTCCTGTCATGTCAGTGGATAGATGAAATTGTTTGTAGGTCTCTGAGAAACCGGGAAATGGGAAAGCCAGGACAGACCACTAAAAACACCACAGGTCCATTTGCTTTTCATCCACTACTTTTATAAGACTTATACAGTCTTATAAAATCCTCTGGATCTCACCTGGACCTGACATGATTATTTATTTTCAGGTTTTTTTAAGCTTACTTACAAATAAATTGCTTCATGAAAGAATTGAGTAACTGAATTTCATCATAGGGAGTGTCAAGAGAGCACTGGTATAATGAACTGTGTTCCTTAAAGGATAAAATCATGATGTGATATTGACATCGCATCAAATTTACTTAATCTTGTACATAAATTTGGGATGATGTACCAGAACTTGCATTTCTCAGTTGTATCAAAGGCTTTCTATCTGTCACAGTATGTTTGCTCCCTAGATATAAAGAGTACAAGAAGGTTACAAAAGGTTCAGAAGATCCCAGGTGCAAAGTTTGCTCCATTTACCAAATACACCTCTACCAAGCCAAGAAACTTGTAAAAATGACAATTTTCCTGTACTGCCTGCCCAGGAGTTGCATAACTTGAGTTTAATGAGGTTGTAGAATCTAAAGTGCCACAAAATGTTTATCAGGATGTAAAAAGAAGTAAATTTTCTTTTCAGAGGCCTTACATTTTTCTCCTAATCTTGTCTTTCTAATCTTGTCAAAACAAAGACAACGGATGCTCAAAGAATTTTGTTTTTATCTGTGAGGCACTTCTTTATTTTAAAAAATATGAAGGTATACCTAAGAAGTGGTAGTTTTATCCTGTTTGTTTCGTCTTTCCGTTTCCAGCCTGTCAAGCAACAACTCCTGCATGAGGAAAAAAACACTTCTAATGAGTTACCACATTTGTGAATATGACAGCTCCAGTAATAATTCTTCATCTCACTTTTTTTTCTACTGTCTAGGGCAGCATGTGTGCTACACACGTGAAATGGAAAGGATGGCTAGCCTTCCACTGCTGCCATACTCCATTGCTGATGGCAACAGATGTTTTGGCAGACTTTGCTGAAGAAAGCTGTTGGATGGTTTAGGTTGTTTTGACTGGTTATACAGATTGCTCAGAGATAAGATGAGAAGTTAAAGCACTAAATGTTTAGCTCTTGCCCCTGTGTTATAGCTTATAAGTATTTATCTAGAGAGTCAGTTGTTAAAAAATAGCCAAAATACTTCATTTATATCTAAACTATAAAAACTACCATTCTCCAGTCTTCTATCAAAGAAAACTTGTAATTACCTCTCCGGATAAGTGATTCAGTAGTGTAGGTAATTATTGGTTAATTGAATGCATTTTCACCTTTTTATAAAAAGATTAATTGATTACTTCCTCAGGCTTTTGAAACAGTCAAATTCTGATATGATTATAAGGTAGTTTCCCAGATTGTAGGAAAGACTTGTTCACATGAGCTTCAGCTTTCCAAATCTTGGGGCTCTGACTCTTAAGATGAGAAGAACTATCAGATCAATACAAAAGAAACACATTTAAAGAGGACAGGCTAGCTTGAAAACAAAGGCAGGACAGGTCAATGGAACTTCACTTAACCTGCTCCTCTGCTTGACTGCCTTTAGGGTAAAGAGGCTTCTCCTCAAATCCAGCCTGAACACCTAGTTTGAAGTTCTGTCATTTGTCTCTTGTCCTCACAGTGTGCAGTCCTGTAAAGAACCTTGGTCCTTCCTCATTAAAACCTCTGTGCCAGTACTAATGGGGTGCTATGAGACCTCCTGGTAACTGTCTCTTCTTCAGGCAGAGTAAGTCCTGCTCCCTCAGCATTCTCTGCACAGGGTAAGTGCACCAACCCCTAACCACCCTCGTGGTTCTCCACTGAACTTGCTCCAGCAGTTTGTCATGCTCTTCCTTTATGGAGGTCAAAACTGAAATCAATAGTCTAATATTGTAGTGCTGGGGAGACAGTAATAATTCCTTCTCTCAGCTGACTAACTGTGCTCCTGGACAGCACAGGATGCTGTTGATCCTCGTTGTTGCCAGTGTGTGCAGCTGGCTCATTGACAACCAAGACACCCAGGACCTTTTCTGCAGTGCTACCCTGCTGCCTGTCTGCTCATTTGGAGGTCAAAGAAGGTGTGTCCCCTGATAGACAATGATGGTAACAATGACTGAGAGGAAAGCTGAGGTACTCAACAACTTCTTTCGCCACAGTCTTCAATGGTAACCCCTCTTCCCACATCTCTAGAGTGGACAAACAGCAGGATGGGGACTATGGGAGCAAAGTCTCCCCTACTATAAGTAAAAATCAGGTTCATGGCCACCTGAAGAACTTAAAAGTCTACAGGAGCCAATGAGATGCATCCTAGAGTCCTGAGGCAACCAGCTGATGTAGTTGCCAAACCACTCTCCATGACATTTGAAAAGTTGTGGCTGTCAGGTGATATCCCAGGTGACTGGAAAAGGGAAAACATTGTACTCATCTTTAAAAAGGGTAGAAAGGAGGACTCCTGGAACAACTGACCTGTGAGGGTCACCTCTGTGCCTGGGAAGACCATGGAACATGATCTGGAAGCTGTGCTAAGGCACATGGAGGACAGGGAGGTGATTTGGGACAGTCAGCATGGCTTTACCATAGCCAAGTCCTGCCTGACCAACCTGCAGGCCTTCTGTGATGGAGTGACCCCACTTGTGGACAAGGGAAGGGCAGCAGATGTCATTTATCAGGACTTTGACATGGTTCCCCACAACATCCTTCCCTCTAAAATGGAGAGAGATGGATTTGATGGGTGAACTGTTACATGGATAAGAAATCCGTGGCATCCAGAGGGTAGTGGTCAACAGCTCAGAGTTCCAATGGACATCAGTAACCAGTAACCAGTGGTATCCCTCGGGGTCTGTATTGGAACCACTGTTATTTCATAGATGAAATGCACCTCATCAGATTTGCAGATGACACCAGGCTGAATGCTGAGGTTGACATTCCTGAAAGACAGGATGCCAACCAGAAGCACCTGTACAAGCTCGAGAAGTGGGCCCATGGAAATGTCATGAGGATCAACAAGGCCAAGTTCAAGGTGCTGCACCTGGGTCAGGACAACCCCCAGTATCAGCACAGGCTGGGGATGAACAGAGGGAGAGCAGCCCTGTGAGAAGGACTTGGGGTGCTGGTGGGTGAGAGGCTGGACATGAGCCAGCCATGGGCACTCCCAGCCCAGAAAGCCAAACGTGTCCTGGGCTGCATCCAAAGCAGCGTGGGCAGCAGGGGAGGGAGGGGATTCTGCCCCTCTGCTCTGCTCTGCTGGGAGCCACCTGGAACCCTGCAGCCAGCTCTGGGGTCCCAGCACAGGAAGGACATGGACCTGTTGGAGTCAGTCCAGAGGAGAGACATCAAGATGATTAGAGGGAGGGAGCATCTCTCCCATAAGGAAAGGCAGAGAGAATTGGGATTGTCCAGCCTGGAGAAGGCACCTAAATGTAGACTTCCAGTACCACAGGGGAGCTCACAAGAGAGCTCTAGGGACTTTAAGAATAAATAAAGGTGTGTGTTGGCAGAAGGAGGAAATGGCTTCAAACTGAAAGAGAGTAGGTTTGGATTGGATATTATGAAAAAATTATATTCTGTGAGGGTAATGAGGCACTGGAAAAAGTCACCCAGAGATGCTGGGGATGCTCCAGCCCTGGTTGTGTTCATGGTCAGGCCGAATGGGACTTTGAGCAAATTGGCCTAATGAAAGGTGTCCCTTCATATGGCAGAAGAGTAGATGATCTTTAAGGTTCCTTCCAACCCAAACCAACCCTTTGATTTTATGATAGGATTCATTTCTCCTGTCTGTTCAGGTCTCTGTAGATGGCAGTGCTCCCTCAGCTTGGTGTCATGTGTGAGCTTGACATCCCTTGACCATACTGCTCTCTGTCACCTTCCCATGATCTTGATAAAGATGCTCAATGCCCAGGGTGCAGGAGAGCCCTGTAACACTCCTGCCATTATGGGCCTCCAGGCAGAGTTCAAGTACGACCCAGTAACCCCTTCCTTCTGAGTTCAACCACCCAGCCAGTTTTTTACTCATCTAGTTGTCCACCATACTCTTGTATCCACATTCCACTTTGGATACAAGAGTATGGTGGGAGACAAGTCATAAACCTTGCTGAAGTCAAGGTTACACTAGTGTCCCCTCCTACACAGACCTACATATTTGTCATGGAAAGCAATCAAGTAGGTCGGGCACTACTGACCATTGTCAAATCCAGTATTGGTTGTTCCTCTCTGTCTTTTTCCTCACGAGCCCAGAAATGTGCTCCAAGAGGCCTTGTGCTATGATTTTTAAGAAGACTGAGGCAAGGCTGAGTTTGTGGAAGATAGGACCTATCATTATGTGCTTTGGCTGATTCATTGCCTTCAGCAGGCACACATCTTCAAACACAGGGGTTTCACACTGCTTCCCTCTTCCCTTTCCTCCTGTGTATCTGGGGCTTCGTACATCTCTGTGGTATTTTAGATGTTTTCTAAATTGTAGAAGCAATTAGAAGTATTTCAAAGGTTATGTATGCAACTACTCACTCTTTCTCCCACCATAAAAAGTCATATTATGCTTTCTTTGGTCCCTTAATTATTTCTACTGTTTCTCCTTGAGAAGGTCAAATCCTTCTGATCATAACCACTTTCATATTCACAACACAGAAAGGAGTCACAAAGTAAGAGTAGCAGAAACTAGAAGATGCTAACAAATTTTAGAACTTCACTGTTGGTCTACAGGACAAGGACTTATTACAGAAGAGGTTTATTACACTAGCTTATTACACCCTTCACCAAAATACAGATAAATCAGAGCTAGGAACAAAAATTTTAACTACCCTTTGTTGTTTCTCATTGCTTAATGGAGGTACCTGGATGCTGTTTTGAACAGCTCAGTGGAGATTCTCAATACAAAGCTGAGATTGTGGTAAATAGGTATGATTCGTGCTGACAAAATTGAAACAATAATCAATATTGATACAATAATTAATATTTGGAAATAATAAAACTGTTAAAGGTGTAATGCTAAGAAAGAAAGGGAGAGGAGGGGGTCCCCCCCACCCCCTTCTCCTGCAGATGTTCAGAACAGGAAAAAGCAGGAGATAACTATTACTAAATTTATCTGGAAGAGAGGAGAATTTAGTTGGACACCAGGAAAATGTTAATTATATGAGATTTATTGCTTTGATGCTAGAATATAATATTGGCTTATATTATGTTAGTTTTGGCTTACATTGTACCAGCTTGGTGCACATGTGTAATCCAAAGGTGAATCAAAGGACATCGAGGAAGAGGAGAGGCCTTCATCAGAGACGACCCCAAAGAGTGGTGCGACCACCTAAAAGAGTGGTGGGGCATGTGCAATGAAGGTGGTGATGAGGGTGGAGATACAAGTGTGACGAATCGAAAATAGGAGATGGTGATGACATACAGCATAAAAAGGGGAATTTTGGGCTTGGCAAGCTCGTACGTGAGGTGACGGGGGTCAAGCCCTGCGCTCCGTACCCCGCGTATACCCCGCGCGATTATTTTTGCTTATGCGCTATTATAAGAACCAAATTATTCCTTATTATAACCAAATTATATTGTCAATACTTTTGAGTGTATTCAATTTTATATATTTTTAAGCTACTTAATTAAAATTGCTGCTACATTTAATTTTGTTTGGTTTTCTTTTATGATTCGATAATTGGGCAAATATAACAAGATGAAGGCAAGGTGAGATGCAGATAGTATATATCTATATACACAAAATCCAAAGTGATAGCCTCCTTTCTTGTCCCAACCCACTCCATCCATAACAGGTTACCCAACACAGTAAGTCAAAGAAACAGAGTCATTCCAGAGACTAGCATCACAGAAACATCCAGGTGTGTAAACATTTTCAAAATTAGCAACAAGAAGGTTAAATGAACAAGGGACAAAAGAAGCCCTGTGTAATGGAGGAGGGAGACTTGGCAGAACTCCTTGTCTTTTCTCACAAAGTCAGAGATGTTGAGTGTAGAAGGCAAAACCTAAGGCAAATAATTTTCTTCTGCCAATGCACCATCACAAATCTTCTTGAGGCAGAGCTTTGTGTGCCCTAAAATGGTATGACAAAAGGATAGCAAAACCGTCCAGATTAATGTCGTGGCAAAAAACTGGAGGTGTTACCTCTGAGTCCAGAGAACGGCAACGAAGATGGCAAAGGGGCTGGAGAGCAAGTCTTCCAAGGAGCGGCCGAGGGAGCTGCGGCTGCTCAGCCGNCCGCGCCGCGGCGGGGGGCAGTAGCCCGCCGGGCCACGCGTTCCGCAGGGTGACCCTGACCAAGCCCACCTTCTGCCACTACTGCACCGACTTCATCTGGGGGCTGGCCGGCTACCAGTGCGAGGGTAAGGGGCTGCCGGGGCGGCGACGGGCGTGCGGGACCTGCCGGGGGCGCGTCCGGGGCGAGGTGGGGGGGAGGNAGTAAGTCAAAGAAACAGAGTCATTCCAGAGACTAGCATCACAGAAACATCCAGGTGTGTAAACATTTTCAAAATTAGCAACAAGAAGGTTAAATGAACAAGGGACAAAAGAAGCCCTGTGTAATGGAGGAGGGAGACTTGGCAGAACTCCTTGTCTTTTCTCACAAAGTCAGAGATGTTGAGTGTAGAAGGCAAAACCTAAGGCAAATAATTTTCTTCTGCCAATGCACCATCACAAATCTTCTTGAGGCAGAGCTTTGTGTGCCCTAAAATGGTATGACAAAAGGATAGCAAAACCGTCCAGATTAATGTCGTGGCAAAAAACTGGAGGTGTTACCTCTGAGTCCAGAGAACGGCAACGAAGATGGCAAAGGGGCTGGAGAGCAAGTCTTCCAAGGAGCGGCCGAGGGAGCTGCGGCTGCTCAGCCGGAGAAAAGGAGGCTCAGGGGTGACATTATCAATCTCTACAACTTCCTGAGAGGAGCTTGTAGCCAGGTAGGGATCGGCCTCTTCTCCGAGGCAGCTAGAGACAGCAGAGAGAACCGACTGTCTAGCTGTGCCAGGGGACGTTTAGGACGGACGCCAGGCGGAGTTTCTCCACAGAACGCGCGGTCGGAGGCCGGGCCGGGCTGCCCCGGGCGGTGTCGGAGGACAGGCCGGGGGGAGGAAGAATTGCCTAAACCCACAGCTGGTAAAAACTCTATTCGTAATTAGTATCGACAAACTATAGTACTAAAATATAATTTTAAAATCTAGTGCAAAACCACAATACTAAAACGCAATACTGAAATACAGTAATAAAAATAGTGCATTCCATCACGAAAAGAGGTGTCTAATGGTAGTAATCAAAATTCTAGTAATAGTCTTGTAAATTGCAAAAATCAAGTCTGAAAACTACGGTAGTGCTGAAAATTCTGCTTCTATTTTAAATTATAAGAATAAATTATAATAATAATAATTCCTAGCCAAAGTAACTAAAATCGGAGATGTGTCACTGCTCACTCCTGTGTGGTGACAGCAGTGTGTGCTGTGATCCAGCAGTGCCCCAGCCAGCCCATCCTGGGGTAGACACACTGTGAGCCACCAGGCACCCCAGCAGGCTCACAGTGGATCCATCCCGGGGCACCCTTACCTGCTGAAATGCCCGATCCCATGGAGAATCTGAGACCTGTGTGGAGTTTGAACCTTTGAAACCTTGGCTGACACCAGGAAGGGGAGAAGGAATTGCTGGGTTTCCTTGCTGGACTACACAGCAGCCGAGGTTCTTGGAACAGATAAAAATTATAACTTGTTCTGATGCAGCAAAATCCAGTGGTGTCATAGCAAACAGAGTGGATCTCTGTGTCCCTCTTTGAAGGAAAACAAACACACCACTACCAGCAACAAAAACCTCAAACAAAATAGCAAAAAACATGATGTCTTCATGAGCATATGCAGTCCAGCTGGCTTGGGTTGCAGCTCTCAGGCCAGGTCCAAAGAGTCAGGTTGTACAAGAGCCTCATTGTTCGGGTGGGTGTCAAACAAGGCTGTAGGTGTAGAACAAATGCCCTGCAGTTCTTGAAATAGCTCTTGCCTTTTGTCATTGCCAGGGGTAAAGAGAGTGCTGGATTAAGTTGGGTGGAAGTCATGTTCCTGTGTGGTGTAAAGCAAGTCTTGCAAGGGTGGTTTTATATCTGCTTAAAAGTTTTCTGAGAGAAATGTTGTTCTGTCTGTGTAGCATAAGGTCGTTGCTTATCCTAGTAAGTAAAATGCTCCAAGCTCACATGGTAATTTCTTTCATTGTGAAAATGCACAAAGCCGGTCTTCTGTGTTCTCTTCTATCACTGACTTAAAAAATGGCAATTTTTTTCAGTCATAAAACTGGGCATTCAGGTGTCAGTTTGTTAGTTAAAGATATGAATAATTTTGGTAATGCTTACAGGTAATGCTAGCAGAATGTGAAAGGACCAGAATGTCCAGAATGTCTCACTTTTTTTTTAATGCATTCACATATAACATACTTAAAGGTAGTGTATTCCTGCAAGTTGCGTTTCGGATTTTTTCCTAGTTTTCCACTGCAGTTGGTGCTCTGGAACTGTTCTTCCCCTTTGCCTTTTCCGGCAGAATTCTGGATAAGCATCCTTAGCACCACTGTTTAATGACCATGTGCTGATGAGGCACTTCCGAACTGCATGGGTAAAGTATCTCTTTTAAAACTACATCTAAAAACTAGCCCCAAACAGGTCACCTCTCTGAGAGGTAATACAAGAGAGGGGAAATACTCTCAGTTTTCATTACCGCTAACATTCTTTGCTCAGAGTGGGCAGGAAAACCCTTTAATGGTGCCTGGCACATCAGTGTCTCCACTGGGTGAAGAATAAGAATTAGGGTTTTTTTGTTTGCTTGGATTTTTTTGTTTGTTTTTTGTCCTTTCATCTGTTTTCAACCAGCTATGCTTAGAGTCATGTTTGTCTTTCCAACAACTTGCTGCTAAACTGCAAACCTCAAAACCACCTGATGGATCATTTGCTCATTTGTCTGCTGTTGTTAAGTTCCAAGTTATTTAATAAATGCTAATAAGATTTCTTAAACTATTAAATGGAATTTCTTAAATTCCATTTAATAGTTTCCTCCTTGTCACATTTACTTTAACTAACAGAGTTTGATCACTGCACTTTGGAAAGTGATAGAATGAGTGCCAGGCTGTTATAACAAAAAAGTAACGCACCCAGCTATTAGAGAAGGAAATGTTTGCTGTAGACTTGAAAAACATGGTAGATGATTGCTACCTCCTTTTTCTTCTCTGCAGAGAGTCTAGGTTTGCAGGTGTAATTGCAGCTGTCTTTGGACTTGGCTTGATGAACCACCTACAGGCTTCAACATGAAGCCATCGAGGGGCCTTTTTCTAAGTGGATTTGCAGTGGTTGCCCTTCCAGATCTGTACGTTCAGATGTTCAGTCTCCTGATGCTGTTTGTGTTGACATTCCCTGAAGCTGGTTGTTACCAAACCAGAAAGCTTCCAATCTTTGAAGGGAACCAAGCATGTTTATGGTGTGACTCCTCCAGTTATTGAAAGGAAAGGGGGAAAAAAAAAAAAAAAAAGAAACAAACTGAAAAAGCCCACCTCTTATCTGTCATTAGTTTGAGTAGCTGTACGGCCTAGATCACCTAGGTTTGTGTTTTAATTGTGATTGAACTTTAGACCCTTGGAGAATGGCATCTTCTATGTGTGAATGATCAAGTTTGTGGGGTTTTTCTGTTGACTTATCAACTACTCAGTAGAATGGCACATGCCCATGTGGCTTACGTAACTGTGTAGCAAAAGTACAAGAAAATAGAGTGAATTCTCATAACATTCTCATAGTGGAGGCCAAGATGGTCCTTAGGTTTTCTCTGTGAATTCCAAAAAGTACATGGAAGAGATGCTCTGATGCTCTTCATAAAAGACACAAAATGTCTTGCATCTGTTCTGATTGTTTAAAAGTAAGATGCTGTTTGCCACTCTGGAACCGGGGCTGGACTGCTGTCACCAGCACTTTGTAGGGAATTGAAGGTACTTCAGGGGAGAATTGCTGCTCTCTTGCTTAGATTGGCAAGATATTTGTACAAGTGAATTTTATAAGGACTGCAATACTCTTCCTATGTGGAATAGGTGTCCACTTTGGTCTGAAGATGTCACTATATTAAGCTTCAGTGCACATATTTATGTAATATCAGTCAACCAGGCTTGCATCTGTGGTTTATTCACATGTCCTCCCCACCCTGACAAATCCGTTTTCTGTAAACCTATTGTAAAGAACTGTTTTTCTTACCACTCACTTTGCTATTTGTAGCTGTGACTTCCTTTGATAAGTGTGTGTGTGTGATGGAATAAGCAAAGCTTGAGCTGAGCTGAGCATGGAAAACTGCTTTTATATTGTTCTTGCTTTCCTAAGCATGGTCATTTCAGGTTTGAGTGGGCTTAAATTTCCTCATGCTTGCCAAAGAAGAGGCAGTGTAAATGCCTGAGGTTTTATGCATGTGTGTATGCATCTTAAAAATGAAAAATACTAGATCTATGAAGTCTGTATAGAATTGTAAAGAGAGCTCTTACTGGTAGTTCACAGAAGGACCAATTTCATACATTAAAAGGTAGCTAGCAGATATTTTGTACTGGAGTTTGGGATTAGTTTCAGCCACCAATAAATACATTTCTTTTCGCAGTGCTTTTATTTTACATAAAATACTTGAAGAAAAAAAAATGAGTTGGAGGAATTGTGGATCTGTACGTTTTTGGGGGCTACAAATATTTCCAGTTCTATAAAACTTTATAGTGTAAAGTCAGTTTGGTTTACTTTGGCTGAGGATAAAATGTAGGGGATTTAAGTAATATGAAAGTTTGATTGAAAATTTACAATTGTTTAACCATTTTAGGTTTTTTATATCTGTGTATTTCATTAGAATATTTATGGGAAGCTGCAGTCATGGACTTCTTGATAGTTATTTGAGCAGCCAGGACACCTGTCTTGATATGAAGGCTCTAAGTCAAATAATATTTTGGGGAAACAACACCTTTCTTTTCTGTTTCTGGGGGAGGAGTTGAGGGGATTTTCGGGGGGGGGAGTGTTAATTTTTTTTTTTTAGGCTTCTAAGCAGACCATCCAAACTTATTCCAAGATGTGTAAAGCTTTGTTTCTCTTAATCTGATTTAGATGTTGGCTGACAACACCACAGCTTTTCCAGAATAAAATGTAAACGGTGGATCAGAGTTATATTTATGACATAAATCTCAGATTTGGCAAGACAGCCAGAAAGCTGCTGTGATTTATATGGGCATGTCCCAGATAAGGACAAGCCATGTTGTCCCTTGTTGATTTAGGAGATCCTGAAGATGTTCAGACAGCATTTGCAGCAGTTTTCAGATGCATATTTTGGACAAATATTGTATACAGTCTATTAAATTTAAAGGCTGTTCTAGGAAAATAGAGTCAGATAGGGAAGGTGTGTTAAAGCTGGGAGTTTGTTGAGATATGGAAGTAGTAGCAGGGAATAAGAGGACAAGGGGCAGTCTCCTTGGACTCTCATCCTTTCTAGTTCTGTTGTTGAGACAGACACGTGAAATATCCCTGACCCTACAGTTTTCATTCAGATCTGTTTTGAAGGAAGTGAGTGATATATGAGATTCCCCCAAGAGTCTTAATGCTTGCAGTTCAAAAGGAAAAACATATTCTTCCTTTTTGTGACAAGCTTTGTTTGGTTTTGGTGCATTACCACAATACAATTTTGCTTCTATCCTCCAATCAGTTTGCGTTTTCAAGACTTTGCTGTCTTTTTTCTTCAGTGGTTTTCTTGGTGGTGGTGGGGCCTTTCTGTGCAACAAGATGTTTGGTGCTGAGATATCTGAGTGATTGTGACTTTGCTGTATTTGAAACTTAGATGGAGCAAACAAAGACAGTCAAAAAAGGAAGGAAAAAAAAACCCCCACACACACTTCCAAAAAATTCTGCAAAATGAAACCTTATACAGAAACTTGGCTCAGTTCAGCTGATATACATGTTGAAAAAAATGTTTGGAGCATTGACTGACACACTGAAAAATGCAATTTACTGGTCTATATTTGAAGGATAATCCATATTATACTGAAGAGAATTCATGCTTTTCTTTTCCTGCCTCCTCCTGACAGTGCCTCAGAGGGAAATATCACTGTCACCATCAGTGATGCAGAGAAAAGGACAGGGTGCTTTGTGAGAATGCACACAGCTTTTGTAGCTGGAAGCTATAGTTTGTGTTGATAGCATTAGCTCAGATTTCAGTCCAGAAACTCAATTAGGTAGTAAATAACTTACTGCAGAAAGTGCTAAAGCCTGTAATCCAATACCAAGCCTTGCACAGCACTTTCATATATCATCTGTGTTACTGCCTCAGTCTGGCTCGTTGAGCAGTGACAAAAGCACTAAGGAAGGTGCTCATTACCCCATCATGGTGTGAAGAGGCTGCTCTGCAGGTTCTCTTTCTAGATGATCATTTATCAAACATACCTTAGACATAGTATGTTCAGGTGTTTCTCAGCCATCTTTGAGGGCAGGACCGTGGGCTCCTTTTAATCTCGCACAAATTTTTTTCTGTCTTCCTCTGGTAAGTTTTCCAGAGACGATAGTTCTTGCAGTCCCGTGCTAAGGGTCCAAAAATTGCTTTACAGCAGGGACGCTGCTATGTTCAGAGGGCATTAATTACCTAGCTGTAATTGTAACTCAAGGTGGGGCCTCCTGCGTTTACTGCCACGGGGAATGGCATGCAAGGTGCTTAGTTTTCATTCCTGTGGTCAGTTTGTAACAAATGTTTCTGTTGATTCCACCTACCAGCACCACCCATATTCAGAACTATAAATCCAAGAATAATAAGTTTTGCCTCTTTTTTTTTTTTTTTTTTTTTTTGGTGGGTTCCCTCTGGGCATGATGCCTTTGCTGGTCTGTTTTCTCCTTTTTTGATTACATGCTGTTTGTAACATGTCCATAATATTGCTTTGCTTCTTAGTATCCATAGAAAGCTGGTTCTCTTCCTGATTTTGTCGGGTTTTTTTCCCTTTTTTGCCACCTTCTCAGGTGGCAGCTCTGAATTCTCATTGAACCACACTGTCCCTGGATGACCTTTACTTATTGGTTATGTCACTTGTTTCTTCCAGAGGTGTTTCTAACTCTGCATTTTATTAGCTCAAACTGACTTCCTTCTGGGCTACTTGTTGTGCAATTAGATCCATCCTGAGCTGGCTCTTGAAAGCACCTTTGGTGAAACTGCTTTTGCAACACTTACAGAAAACAGGTGACTAAGTTAACTTGAATATGTTGACTCAGCTCCAGTGGGGAAACAGCAGGTTGTGTGTATAGTGTGTGCACCATTCTAAAGGATTAAACAATACATGCTGATCAGCTTCTGTTCTTTTTGCGGTTTTCCCCCCTCCAGCCTTTTTATTTAATGCTAACTTTCAGTTTGGGAAAAGCCTATTAGGAAACACTCCCAAGCAGAGAAGGAAACCTAACGTGTGTGTATATCACAGTGTGATAAGGAACATGTTGGAAGCACGCTTCTTTTTTTTTCTAAGTGTGCAACCACAGTGTTCTTCCTTATTGTTGCCTACTGTTGTCTCATTTGTTGAAGTTTGTTATTCAGTAGAGTACAGTCAACCCCTCATTTCACTTCCTGTTCTTATTTAAGCATTTTTATTTGCTTGGCTCTAGAAGAATGGGGGTGGGGCTGTGTGTATATTCATGTGTATATATTCACGTATATTTTTATGACTTTGTTGCTTTCTTTCCTGTTTAAGATTGAATATCAGTGGAACTTGCTTACTTGGAAATATGTTTAAGATTATTAATGTGATGTGCTGTTATCACTCACCTGCTTGGCTTGTTTTTAAATACCAGTTGTATGATATAATTGTCATGGCACTTACTGTTGTAAAAATAAGATTACTTAAGATCTAGAACAACTAAGAGAATAAACAATGCTATATTTGATCATAATTTAATCCAGCCATGAAGGTTTTCCATACACAGTGCTACTAGAGACATTCTGAATATTTAGCTAAACAGATTTTCTTGTAAGAGATTATTGAATTATTGCATAATTTGAACTTTAGGTGTTAAATTGGGAGCATTGTGTTGTTCTGCAGGGTAGTATTAGTTTATGGTGGTTAGGAAATATGACATCCAATTTAAGTGCAAGAATGCATAGAAAAAAAATCTCAGTTCCTCATTGCTTTTCTTGCTTCTTGGCAGCTTGTGTCACTTTTTAGTGTCTTGGTTTGTCATGCTATAATTCAGGAAATTAGTCTTTCCTTTTTGTGCAATACTTTCTCTGCAGAATGTGAAAATAGTAACTGGTACACCTTGTTAATCAGTGAACATAAGAAATAATCCACTAACCAGTTTCTTAAGTGGTTCAAGCAAAAATACTTCCTCAGTGCTGAAATCATTGTGTGGTTAGGATCTTTGCCTGGAATCATCATAAATACAAGGAAATTTGTAAGATTCCCCTAAGCATGAAGATGGCATGAGGGAAGGCTCTGAACAAAAAGTGAAAAAACTGATTGCATTTGAGACTGTGAATGCTTTATTTCAGAATAAAAAAGGCTTTTTGTGAGATGACAGATTTTCTTCAGAATATAGTTAGAATGGCAGAGTGTAAATCATCACACATACAAATTTACATGGGAAACTGATTAGGACTAGCAATCCTGGAATGTATCTGCTATAAAAAGAATCCCTTAGAATTAAAACAAATATGTGGGCTGAGCAACAACCTAGGAGACACTGCTTTTTCACATTCGACCTCTTCTCAAAACAAATGTTGATACAGAGTACTGGAAAACCTGATTTAAAAATTTTTGGATATTCACAAATATTGACATAATTTAAAACTCTCAAGACACTTTTGCAAGTTGTTGCCCAGATTTTGGGTGGATGCTGCTGGATGTGCCAGTGGCGTAGTACAGTGCTGGAGCGGTTGTGCCTGGCAGGTGTGCACGTGAGCTGTGAGCAGGGTGTCTGCCCTCACTGCTGACAGTTGTCCGTGGTAGTAACAGCAGCCCTTCCAAAAAGGAGTCACAGTCCCTTTGTCCTAGAAAATGGTTTTCAATTGCGATTATGTTTGATGCTCCAACTCTCTGTCTGGGTGCTGGGCAGACTTAATTCTGTTAACAGAAGATGTTGAATGAGAAACCGAACATGTGATCCCAGATGAGGAGGTGTGAAAGAAGAGATATAACCTTAAACAAGAAGAACTTAAAAGATTCCTGTTTCAATTTCTGTACAGAAATCAAGTACAGACTTACATGCTCGTATTTTTTCTTGTGAAGAAGTTAACTAACAGCAGCTGGGACTTTTAGGCCTTGGTTGCCAAATAATTTTTTAAAAAATAGGATAAAGTAGAAGGTAAAAATACTAACATGTTAAAAATACTCTTCAGAACAGCCTAATATTGTTGTGTCCATTTTGGTTTTGACCTCTCTTATTCGATTCCTATTATATTTCTTTCCAGAATAGCTCCTGTTCGGCAAATCCATAAAGATTTCTTGACGTTATTGTATTTTTCATTCAAGCACTTTTTCTTCAGGTGAACCAAACAGATTATTCAAAAGTAAATCCATAAGATAATGGAGATATATTACATTGTTTTGGTTTTGCTGTCTCACTTTTACTTTTGCTCAGTGTAACTTTTTTCTTAAATATGCTGTCCTGGGAAACTTTAAGAACCTTTCAGTGTGTGTTGATAATTCTTGTGCATAAATTGATAGCTGATTATGCTACATAGTAAATTAAGATGGAGTGCTACAAGAACTTTCTCTGTCTGGTCAATTGAGAAGACCACACCAAACAACACCAAAATGAAATGGATATATGAGCCTTGATATAATTTGGTCCCTCTTTGGGAAAGATTTATGGCTTTTCAGGGAGAGTTTTTGAGTTGTAGTGTTTATAAACAGAGTTATTTTGTTTTGGAAGTTCTGGTGTATTCATTAGTAGTATATATAATTTGTACTGCAGGCTTCTGTTGTCCATGTCGATGTAAACACTTATCTTCTATGAATTTTGTATGGTCTTAGATATATGGAAGAGACTGTTGCTTTAATTCAGGTGAAATATAGTGCTTGATATCATCAGTGACTCAAGCCTAAGTGCTGGAACTAAAATGCTCACACTTTCTTAAAAAGAATCTTTCTAAAATACTTGAAGTGAATAAAATGAAGAATCAGAATTAAAAAAAAAAAAAAGGAGATCAGCACTTTCAGTTTGCCTTTTGGAAATAGTGCCTTGTGAGTGTTTTGTTTTCCTGATTCACCACTGTGTGAATCATTTGCCTTTAGTTTCCTGACCATGTCAATAGCTTTGTAGTAACCACACTGGAGAAAATACTGAATGTACTTACCCAGTTGGCACAGGATTCTGTTTCTTTGCTTTCTGCATTTTTCTCCTCCATTCTTTCCAGGTCTGATTATTTTTCACTCAAATACTATTGTTTTATACATTTCTGAGTGTGATGCAACTTGGAAATGAAGCCTTATAGGAATGGCAAGTAAAGGTAGCCTTGGCAGCTCTGGGATGTCTTGATTTTTTTACTTGTTTTGTGTTGCTAGGAAGAATTGAGATGCCTTAGACAATCCAGAGACTACCCAAGTTCAGTGTGGAAGAAAATTTATTATGGGTTTATGTAGATTAATAATGGGACCTCTATTTTTAATGTACCCCACTTTCCTTGAAAAATTGTAACTGTGCTGTGGAGGTTTGTGAATGCTGTGGCAACTAAGCTTAGCAGTGATTTTTCTTCTAGTATCTTCAGGATTTTTTTATCATATTTTTATGTTCTGTGTTCAGTTTTTAAGAGGCAGGAGAGGGATTGCAAACCTCCTGTCTGCTGGTTATATCACTGGGTGGAAAAGACTGGGTTTATGTGAAATGCTGCCTGGCTCTCCTTGGTCCAATCAACATCTTATAAGTGTTTTGGAGGGGATTCTTGGTTTCCCCCACTGCTAAGAGCAGAGAGCTAACTCACTGAGTTCCTGTGTGCATGGGATACATGTGGGGTTTAATCAGTGTGTCACTGGTGATATGCCCCTAGGTGCAGAACTGGTGTGTATTTCAGCTGGTCTGTAGCCTGTAATGTTGAGAATGTCTCCAAGTCTTTGAGTACTGTAACAGTGTCCAGGCAACTGTGTCAGTATCACATTTTTCTGCCAGAATTCCATCACAGCTTATAAAGTCCTACTGTGCATTAAGTTCAGCTAAGATCCACCCTGTTTATTTCAGTGTAACCCAAATTCTTCTTTTTCAAAGTTGGAGATATGCTACTGTTATTTCCCTTTTATGTGTGGGGAAGCATTTTGGCATAGGTATGTCTAATGTAGCAGAAGTGTTAACAGGACTGTTTTTTGCATAGGAGACGTCTGTGTTGTTATTGAGGACACAGGATGACACTGACATGGCAGTGTGTGGATTTATTTGTGCTGTACTGGGTAACAAGTGATAGTGGTGCAGGAGGCCACATGTGTGAGGGCTGGAACCTTGCAGTGTTGGAGCAGGCTGCCTAGGCATGATCACCTCGTGAAGTCAGCAAGCCTAAGGGCAAGGTGCTGCAGCTGGCTAGGGGCAACCCCAGACATGAGTACAGACTGGGAGAAAAAGTCATTTGACAGCAGCCCTGAGGTGAAGGACTGGAAGTTGTGATGGATGAAAGCTGGATTCGAGCTGGCATACCAGAACCAAGCACATCCTGGGCTTCATCCAAAGCAGTGTGGCTAGCAGGTCAAGGTAGGTGGTTCTGTTCCTTTGCTCTGCCCCTGTCAGACTCCACCTGGAACACCGCATCCAGCTTGGGATCATCAGCACGAGAAAGACATGGACCTCTTAAAGTGTGTCCAGAGGAAGGTCATGAAGATGATTAGAAGGATGGAGTACCTCTGCAATAAAGACTGACTGAGAGCTGGGGTTGTTCAGCCTGGAGAAGAGAAGGCTTTCACTAGCTTAAGAGGAAGTTATAAAAAGGAGGAAGAGGGACTTTTTATATGGGCAGATAGTGACTAGAAAAGAGACAATGATTTTTTACTGAAATAGAGCATCTTTAGTTTGGATGTTAGAAAGAATTTCTTTGCCCAGAGACTGGAACAGGTGGCCCAGAGAAACTGTGAATGCCTTGTTCCTGAGGATGTTCAAGGCCAGATTGAATGGTCTGCTGAGCAACCTGGTGTGGTGAATGGCAAGATGAATTGAAACTACATGATCTTCAAGGTCCCCTTCAGCACTAACAATTCTATGATTCTGTGATGAAATTTGTGTTATGAGGATGCTTGCAGTAAATGTCAAATTGTTTTAGTGCATTTTCCTTTAAATTGAGGGCTGGATCAGTCTTCCTTGTAATTTTTGTTGTGCTATTCTGAATGCTGTAAGCTGTAGCTCTTTGTTTTGACCAGTAGCTGTTAGTCAGCTGGACAGTGCTGATAAACAATTGACAAAGTTTCTCTTTGTAAGGCATCACCCTGAAAGCAGTGACTTGGAGAAGCTGTTGCAGACAACAGCTGCAGGGAGGTAAGCATTTAAGACACTGGTGTGCATGCCCTGCAGTAGGTGGTTCTGTGGTCCAGCTGGATCTTCCTTGTTCTTCTGGTTTTAACCATTTCATGTTTCTCTGCCTCTCCTGTCCAGTTTTGTTTACACGTGCTGCCAAGCTGGCCCATTTCTGCTCCAGCCACTGGGGTTCAGTTGGTTGCACGGGCAGTCTGCAGCAAAAGACATAAGAGGCACCAGCCTAAGACAGAGCCAGGAGAAATGTCTGATTGCTAAATGGTCTTCAAGAGTCTTTTAGTGGTACCTGGTACTTGATTTTCTTATCACCGTGGCATCTTGCTGAAACAATGAGTTGGGTGTCATTCTTCTTTGAAGGTTGTTAGGATCTATAGCCTTTCACTGCATGTGCAGGGAGTGTGATCAGAGGTTTTTCTGTCACCCTTCAAACTGGCTTGATCCTTTCTAGCTGTGTAAAGGCTGCAGTCTGGAAAACCTGGGAAAAAGCCACAACTGTGTTACATGGTCTTGCATCTTGTGTGGGCAACCTTCATCCTTCTGCCTGTACAGAGGAGCTGCTCAAGTGCTTAATGTTTGCCCTCAGACAGATTTCTGTGGTTCAGAGACAATTTCTTTTTGGGCTCCTGCCTTCAGCATCCCTGAAGACTGCTGATAGCCCGTGTGGTTGGGAGCCTGCTGGGAGAAGAGTCACAGCCAATGGTCTATTGCTGTTACATTGTTGGTGGCAAAAACTGTGTCCCTCCAGGCTCCTTGTGCAGCTTCACATTGTCAGTGGGAGGCCTCTTCCTCTGAAGGATCTCTTTTTTTGAAATTGTCGGGAGATGAGTTGCTGAACTCTCTCCCCTGATGCTGTAGCCCTGTTGGAGATTTTTTTGTTTTCCATCAGTGGACCAGCGCCTTGTCCCATAGCACTGTCCTATCTTTGGCCTAATCTTCAAGCAAAGAGAAGGTGTTAATGCTTTCTGGATGTGAATGCAAGTTTGAGACTAGCCATCTTCCATCTGTCTGAAGAAGAAAACACTCTTAATACTGGGGACCTGTTCAGTAACTAAAACTCTGAAATTCTGTGTTCACCCTAATTTCACTGGTGGCAAGTATGCTCCAGCTGTCTTTTAAAAGGAAAAAAAGTAAAGCCTGTGCAGAACTCACCTTTCTCATAAAATTTCATAGAACAGAATCACAGAATAGTTTGGGCTGGAATTGCCCTTAAGGATTATCTAGCCCAACACCCCATTCCCATACATCCCACACAATAAGCAGGGACATTCTCAACTAGACCAAGTTGCTCAAAGCCCTCTTCATTCTGACCTTGAATGTTCCCAGAGATGAGGCATCTACCAGCTCTTTGGACAAGCTGAGCCAGTGTTTCACCACCCCAATCATACCAAATTTCTTCCTTACACTCAGTTCAAATCTACCCTCTTCTAGTTTGAAAGTATTACCTCTTGTCCTATTGCAATGGGCCCTGCTATCTTTCTTATATGCCCCATTTAAGTATTAGAAAGTGGCACTAAGGGTCTCCCTGGAGCCTTCACTTTCCAGGCTGAACAATCCCACGTGTCTCAACCTCTCATAGGATAGGTGCTCCAGCCATGTGATATTTTCTGTGGCCCTTCTTCAAGACCTGTTCAAATGTACCCATTCTTTCCTGTGCTTGGGATCTCACAGCTGGATGCAGTGTTCCAGGTGGGTCTCATGAGAGCAGAGTAAAATTTAAGAATCGCCTTCTTTCTCAGTTTTTTATGCACCAACATTCCCAAGTGCTTCTCAGCTGCTCTCTTTCTCTTCAAACCTCAGCCTATATTCAGTTGGCCGTACTGTACAGAGTGGAAAGAGAGTGGACTGCAGCATCTTAAGTGGAGTGGATGGACCCCTCTTCTGTCTGTAGACATAGCTGGTAGGGTGTCTAGATTTTCTGATGGCTGTGGACTTAGAAAAGCCTCTTGACCAAATGGAGATGGCTGCTTTTGCTACTGTGGTATAACTTCTCTGTGCAGTTTTCTCCTTGAAATGCAAAGCTTTGGTGGGACTGAGCACACAGTGTAGGTGCCTTTGCCTCCAGCTGTTGGTGCTCTGGCTTTTCCTGCTTAGCAGGATCTAAGAAACCTGCTCTGGGTAGAGTCAGGAGATGGGAGGATGGAGAGAGTTCTGTTTTGGCAGGTGAGGTTCCTTTAGTTCATTTGTCAGCACTTGTTTTACAGTACCAGGAGGATGGAGAAGCAAGATACCGTGTTGTAGGCTTCAGGGGTGAGAGAGGGAGAAGTGCTTATGTAGCCCAGGTGCTTTTTGAGCCCCATACAATTCAAGCAAACCTACTACAACCAAATGATTGACAGTTCAAGTATATCACCTAACTTATCTGACTGTTTTCTTAGTAAGTAGCTTGTCTTATTTTCACTTGTCTTGTTACTTTGTTATTTTCTACCAGCATATTTGAAATACAAATGAATAGAAATTCAGATGTGCTGCCTTGAAATTATAGAGGTCAGATGCTACAAAAACATTTCTTTGGAGTATTTGTACCTATAAAGAGAAGGTGTTCTCATGCAGATAATTCTGGGAATATAAAGTGCAAGGCAATTCACATTGTGTGGAGGCAAACTGTATTTTTATCACACAGGGTATGTATTGGTATCTCCATTTAAAGCAGAACACGTATGACTGGTTAGTTGACAAGACCAGAGAATCCTGGAGAGAGAAAAGAGCTGTCGAATACAAGTCATCTATAAGGATACTCAGCAGCTATCTGGAAAACCTTAACAAGGTTTTCATTTCTTTTGGATTTTCTAAAGAGTATTTACAGTGTGGTGTCAAGCACACTGTAAGCAAAGCCTGAAGTATTTCACCACAGTGAGAAAGAAGAGTCTTTTTAATGCTTGACTTCTTAAAGATTTCAGAGATTTTTCCATTCCTCTCTCACCATTGTTTGAAATGTTTTGGGAAGACCAAAGCTTCTATGACAACTTTCCTGGTGACATTTAGCAAGCATTGCACAACAGAATTCTAAGCTTAAACTAGGCTGTGTTTTTGTCTGAGAGAGCACACCAATATTGCATACAGGTCTTTGCATGTTTCTGCTGAATTGGGAAATAAGCTGGTGAAGTCCATGCACTGCATCCAGCATTCCTTTCAGTGAATAGTCACAGTATTCAGGCTGGCCTGTGGTCACAGTTGTAAATGAAAAGCTAAATGCGTCTATGTTGGCAAGCTGCTACAATGGAAAAGTAGCTCAAAGCTGTGTAACAAATGTAAAAGTTGAGTCCCACAAACTTCCAGTAAAATGAAAGTGTTGCTTTTAAGTTACTCCTGAAAATAGTGACTCCTCCCCCAGCTTGAATGATCCTGTCTGGATAAGCAGTCTGGTGTTTTTGGTATAATTTAAGAACACTGTGATAGAAAAAATAAAAGTATTTTTCTCCAATCTGTGACTAATTAGCCCATGGGCATTTTCTGAAAGCTATTGTCTTTTAACTGTCAGTGGATCTCTTTAGTGAATGCAAAGGCAGTGCTGC
>VYZP01077436.1:6768-21568 GCA_013400635.1 Hypocryptadius cinnamomeus | reverse complement strand
ATCTTATGTTTAACGTGTGCTATTTCTTATAAGTTTTCTGAAAAATGTCACACTTCTGCACAGGATTTCTCAATCTGAGATGAGATCTTGTCAAAGTTCCTCCAGGGTTCCCCCTTGGTGTAAATGACCATAAATAAATAAAGGGAGGGGTCTTCCCTAATGTGGATGCTTTTTAATGCAAAACAAAACCCCTTTGAGATAAGTTTTTATTGTTTCACATTCTTTAAAAATAAAAAGTTGCCTTACAGAGGAATCATAATCAAAGCTAGCCACTGACAACTGTAGCCATTGAGGGAGATTACCACTAAAGGTCCAACATTCATTAGAAATTCAGCACTCTCCATAATGAGTATTACACTCACAATGTCTTGACCTCTGTTTGAAAGCCAGCAGAGCAACGCTGATTAATTGACTCTTGCCCATTAAGTTCAACTTCAATGCTTATGGAAGACACTGAAAAAAATTAAAAATGCGTTTGGAAGGAGAAACAGAAAAAAAAATTCCATTCCTATTACTTTTATGGAACAAGTAGAATCAGTCTTGAAAGCTGGATCAGGCAAGATTGAAGGAATCATTACACAAATTAACATCACAGATATCATTACAGATGTTTTGGTCAACCCTCAATGGGAAGAAAAGAATTGAAAGCTGCTTACTGTTTCACAATTCACAATAGCTTTTAAGCAGGCAGAAATATGTATCAGATAAGCATGTTAATCCTCCACTTCTATAAATTCACTTAAGCAATAAATTCCTTAGTTGTTCACAGCTGCTTGGTTTATGGGACAGTTATAGAGGCTGTAAAAGACACACATAAATTAAACATTATTATCTTTTCTTTGCTGAAATGTAAAAAAATCAAAACACAAATCCTAAAGAGTCATTTCAATACCTTGTACATAGAATACTATAAGTACTGGCCCAAGACACAAAATGTATGAATAGAGCAATTACTCCCATAGGTATTCACCAAGATTCAAAGCTGCAAGGTACAAGTAAATAGATATATGCTCTGTTACAAATCTCTGTCAGGCTGTAAAGTTTTTCAAGATCCTCAAATTTGGCTCATCTGGTGCAATCATCAGAAAAGTATCTTCACTGTCCTTGCCAGTGTTTGATGATTTTGTACAGAAGTACAATGACAGGTTGATTTTTTACCTGCACTGAGAGAGGCAGCTTCATTAAACCAAATCCTGTATTTTATTGCCTACCTAAAAAACCCACACTCCTCAGTACCAGCTTGATTATTCTATTTTCTAGTTTTTCTTATACTAATAAGATATTAATTTGTTAAAACAATGTAAGAAATAAAGCATGCACACACATATTTCAGACAAGCTCCTTCAGCAGTAGAACATGAAAATCTGGATATAATTTTTAAAAAATAATTCTGTTTTCAGTTCAGCTCAGAATGATTTTTTCAAGCAATGCAAAATGAAAACTACATTTCTTTCTGAAAACTGTGTATTGTAAAACACAGCACAACGTAAAATACAATATAAAACATAATCTTTCATCAATGCACCATCCTTAGGATTCCTTATGTCATCTTGCTTTCCAGGACACGTGTTCTGCATTTGACAAGAGCAGGCTGGAGTTTAACATATTCTTATCAGCTGTTCCACACCTCATTTGCCCTTACAAAGAGGCTCATCTTCTATATAAACCAAGTAACTCCTGTCTAACAACAGAATTATAGTCACAGTTATCTTCTGCAAATATCTTAAAATAGTAAAAGAAAGCAGAAAATAATTTCAACATAGCTCGGGTAACAAATACAGAAGGACTTGGCAGCAACCAAAATTAGGTAATTATTTCTCATCAACCTTTTTTCCATCAAGTCATTTTCACAGAATGACACTGCAGAGAGTCTGCAATTATGGCATGAATATTGCCCATAAATGCTTATCTTTCAAACTTTATTGTCATAGAGATTTGGAAAGGATGAACGTGGACAGCTGTTTCGGAGGTTTTATCAAAAGTGTGCACTTGTAAAAAAACCCAAAAAAACCAAACAAATGCAGCTTTATGAGAACAAATGAGATGATGTGTCATAATAGTCAGAATATTAATAGATGAGAAAATAAAATAGCAAGCATGTTTATACTTCTTCATTTCAAGAAATTTGAGCAGCTACAGGGAGGCTCCAATTAAAATTCTTAACCCACACCATTCAGAATCACTGTTATCACTAGGATTTTGGCTTCATGATGTAGGGAGGTGCAGTCATGCTTTCTGATAGCCAAAATCTAAATCATAACACAAATTGATAATTTCTTTCAATGATCATGCTTTCTCATTTACCATAGCCTTGCAAAGGATACTTGTTAAACTAACATCTCTTAGGTAGCATTTTATCACGTAATAGTAAATGCAATTTCTTAAATGTGCGTCAGACTGTGCACAATAAGAGCTTTGCTGTACGATAGTAAGTGGAATTCTACAGATTTTTGTCCTGTTTGGACAGGAAACATATGAAGCTGTGATTCTGACAAAGACTTCTAGATGCTTTACAGGTAACATCTGATGTGGTACTTGCTGCTCTCCTAAAGATTATTTTGAAGTGATTCATGTCAAGGGGTGTAGCAATGGGGAACAAAGCGACACAGACCCCCTTATGCATCCGAAGGAGATCCCTTTATTGCAGAAATGTCCCCTTTGTTACACCTTTAATCTCTACCTGACATAACTGGAACCAATCCGAGGCTGAACAGAACAGGCACCCATTGGCTGCTCAGCTGCAGCGCTGCTGTCCGTGCGTCCCATCATCCAACCAGCTTCCCGCTCATGCACTGTCCACACGTTCCTCCAGCCAATCACAGTCTCACTTCCTACTGACTCCTCACTCCTAAGTGCCTCTCACCCCTCAACCTACTCCCAGCCCTCCAGCCTGCAGCTGTGCCTTTCCAACAGGGCCTTCTGGTGAGCATAAGCTCTAACATTTTAACAATTATAACCCCATATCCTACAAAGGGGCAGCATTAATACATTTTTATTGCGTGATGCGTGGAGTTTACTACTCCTGAGTTGTCAGGGCCAACCCATCTCCTGGCTTGACCAGCTTTGCACAGCACTCTGTGCTCCTCCCCAGCAGCTACACCTGCCTGAGCCAGCAGGAATGCTCAGATTTGACTGGAATATTAAAAATTGATTATGATTTACTTTCACTGAATGTTTCTAAGCTGAATGTGGCACATAGACCAGTAGGAACTGCACCAAAGGTCTGACTACCCGGCCAGAGAGCGCTGCCTTCCAGCTATTCCCATAGAAGACATCCACTTCACTGTTTTGGTGCAGGAGAAAACCCAGTGTCAGGCTTTGTCATAACACACTTACCAGTCTCTGATCATGGGTTTAAGTTCTTGTGGAAGCAGTCTCAAAGATCTAGAACACCCATTTCATGCAAAATGCCAATGGAGAAAATGAGAGAAAATGGATGAATATATACATTCACTTGAAATTCTTCTGTATCCAGAGCAGCAGTGTGATCGACGGGGAAAAAACAGCTGCTGTCAGAGCCCTCCCCACCACTTGCTTCTCTCTCATAATATCAACATTCCTAAAAAGTAACAATTTTAGAGCTTTTAAAAAGTAAGTTTCACATTTTATAACCTCAACCCAGACACTTGAAACATTGCAATTTCCTGAAATCTATTCAATTTAGCATAATATTCAGGCCTTGAAAGTGGCATCAAATTTCTTGGCCTCTATAGATAATTGTTATGCATGGCAGAACTCTAGGTACTACATAAGAATATGCAATGTTGTCATGTTTTATGAGGTCATAACACAGTAAACTATGCCAGAGGCAAAGTAGTCTGTCCCACCAGGGAATGGGATTACCGTCTCATTGCATAATGGTATTACTTTTGTCCTTGTACGGCAAACACTTAAGATGAGGTTATATTGAAATTTTTCCTTGGTTAAAATTCTTTGTACTATTTTTCTTCAATATTTTTCTTTTTCAGAAACTTTCACAAAGGTTCTGTAAATGGACAACTATGCAGACAACAAGGAAGACAGTGTTCCAAAAGTTCTCTCTTGGGCTTTACAATATTCTAACCTATATTATGAACCATGGACCTGAAACACCCAAATTTCATAAATCTTTACTCATAAAATTCTCCTTAGTAGGGAGACCAGACTTCTCATTTCTGCAGAAGAGCTAAAAATTTACCTCTATTTAGTATCATATTAATCCCTCACAACTGGATTTGGTTATAGACACATAATCCTACCCATAAAAATGAGACACACATGTTATTACAGTGACTCAGAGACTTAGATTCTTATTCTCCAATGGCATTAAACATATTCTGCCAGAAATTGTGACAGCATTTTGCTGTCATACAGTCTATACAAGTTTATTGCATTTATCCACCTCCTGTATTCAGCCAATAATTACTATTCGCTGTAGTTATTGCACAATCAGAGGAAACAGTTGTATCAACATTGAGCAGACTCTAGTAAAACAATGAGGCTCAAGTTTTCTAAGGGTGTAGCTACATTATAAACCAGTGTGGTGCAATGAGAGAAAGATACACCTTCACAGTTTGTCTCAGCTGATAGTGAGATCACAGAATGGCTGAGGTTGAAAGGGACCTCTGGAGGCCATCTGGTCCAGCCGCTTTGCTCAAGAAGGACCACCTAAACCTGGTGGCCCAGGAACATGTCCAGATGACTTTTAAATATCACAAAAAAGGGAAACTCCACATACTCCAAGGGTACGCTGGTGTTGGTCGAGATAGAGGTAATTTTCTAGTAGCTTGTATGGGGCTATGCTTTAGAAGGAATGAACCATTTGTTTTTCAGTTTGTGCAGCTCCCCTCTTTTCCTGTCACTGTGAATCAATGAAGAGAGCATGGCTCCCTCTTTTTACTTCTGTTTTATACACACTGATAAGATCCATCCCACTAGCACCAAACATTCACTTCTTCAGGCTGAATGGTCCCAGCTCTTTCAGCCTTTACTATTGGAGAGATCCTCCAGTCCCTTCATCACCTTTGAGATTCTTCACTGGACTCTCTCCACTATGTCCACTATGCCTCTCTTGTACTGTGGACCCAGAACACACTCCATGTGTGGCCTCACCAGGGCTAAGGGGAGAGGAAGGATTGGGTCCCTGAGCCTACCGAGGGACAGAAGGATACCATTAGCCCAGGATACATTAGCCCAGGATACCATTAGCCTTTTTTGCTGTAAGGGCACAATTGGCTCTGGCATTAGTTGGGGTCCATGAGGACCCTGATACTGCCAAGCTGATTTCACGCTGGGTCTCACCCAGCATATATTGGTGTATGGTGCTAAATTACTGGTCCTAGCACCCTAGTGGTGCATAAATTGCTGTCCCTGGGCAGATACCCCAGTGGCCTCAGCAGCACACAGCAGCACAGCTCCAGCATACTGCTGGAGGGCTCTCTATCCAGCCTGAATGTGGGCAGCTACAAATGTGCCTTGAAGTAAAATGTCAATCTTGGTTTCCAGGTTTTCCTTGGTTTCCTTTTTCCTCCTTCAGCAGGAGGGAAACCACATAAAGTGCCAAAGTGATCAGGCCAAAGGCACAACAGAAGACTCCAGGAAAAGATGCAAGGCAAATTAACAACAGAAAGCAGCTCTTTGGCAATCAAATCACTAATGCAGGTGCACTACTAGATCGCCTGCCTATTTCTCAGGCATAATTGACCTCTTATGGGTTAAGTGGAGATGGCCCATCCACCTCAGCCAAAATCTATAAAATGTTAGCCCAGATTGCTGTCATGCAACATGATCTCATGGTGTTGATGCAAAATTCCCACGGAAGTCCCAAGTGTCGTAACTGGTGTGGAATGGACTACAGCCAACCATCACCCACACCAGGGTCTGTTATTGACCTGTGTCTCCACCCACTGGGACCAGCACGAAGCCTTGTGGCAGCAGCACACCCAGGCCTGCCACTGACCAGCACAGAGGAATGGGCCCATTACTCTGCAGGTCCTGTAAGCCTTGACAGCACTACCCTGCAAGCTGCTGTCAGAATGTATCCAGCTTTTGCGCTCTGTGGGTAAAGGGCACTGGCAGCTCATGATGTGAGCACCATCTTTTCACCCAGGATACTATCCAAGGGGTGGTGAAGCTGCTCGACAGGGCAAGAGCCCATATCCCACACTGGGCAGATGTCAACTCAGATACCCTGATGGGCACCCAGCAGGACCATGGCGAGTGTGGCCTCTGCAGCTGTGCACGGTTGGCAAAACAGGGTCCTGTCTTCAGAGCCAGATTTACTCCCCTACAAAGTTCCCAGTTTATTCCTGAGACTGACTCAACAGTGATACTAGTGCTTTCACAGTTGCCTCTGTTCATTAGATGAGTGATTCAGTGCAACAAGACTATGGCATAAAACAGGAGTTTAGAGATCCAGTTGTCTTTAAAAAAATAAGCTATTTTTCCATTCTCTCCTTTTCTCGTGGGTCTGTGTACTAGTTCAAAGCAAAAGGTTGAAGGTGTGATTGAGTTTGCACCACTGTTTTGTTTCCAACTGAGAAAGTTTGATGGCAGCAGTTCACTTCCAAATGATGAACACAGAAGAAAATTGTTTCAACTAAGAAAGCTCATCATGACAACTAAACATGTACCATAGCAATTTGAATAGAATCACCCACTAGTTTTACAGTGCTGTAGTTCAGGGATTTCAGAGTGGACCAGAGAAAAGGTAACACTTGAAACTTGCGTAAAGTTTTCTTTGTCATTCAGTCATCATTACATCTTCAAAGAATTGTACATAAACAACACTTTTGCGTGTTCTATATCACATTTTAAAATCCTCTGTACATGCACCTGTTTATGACTTGTGTCATCTCTTAGCTGAGATGTTGATTGACAGGAACAGAGATGCAGATTCTCCTTTGCACACAGAAATATTACTGTGCTGAAATGCCAATCATTTAAAGAAAAAAAACCAAAATCATGTCTCTGAAAAGAGACAAAGGAGTACTAAGAAAGAAAATTTAATGATTTTAACTCATCTGTTCATCTTTCTCTAGAATGTAATTTTGTTTTATCCCTGCCTTTTACATCAGGAACAGAGAAACCAAAAATGTGTCTGAAATTCTACAGGTAAATCATCATAGTTCTGAAGATATTCAAGGTTTACAGTGATCCCAATTATTATGCAAAACCAGGTAATTATAATTATTGAACTAGTGCCTGTGTGTGCCAAGTTCAGAAACTTTCAATTTAACAGTTAAGTCAGAAAAAGGGAAATTAATTTGAAAAACACCTTACATTAAAAATAATAAACATTGTTTTAAAATACATTAAAAATAATTTTCTCATTTCAAAATAGCTATTGCCCTAGCATTCTAAGCCAAGGTATAAGCTGTCCAGCCATCATCACTGCTTACAGCAATTCCAATAGAGAAGGACCTCCAGAGTCCACCACATTTCTGGTTTTATGCAGACATCATCAGCATCATCCAGTTACAACCTTACTACCAAATTCCAACCTGCCATATGCATTTGAAGGCATGTTTACAAAAAATTCCTCCGTTACCCGCATAATGCCCTCTGCATTTTTATGACCTTAACATTTCCCCTTCACCCTCCTACACTTTATCCTGTTTCATCCTACACCAGTGGTCTTCTGACCAGCACTTAAATATAAGGTCAACATACTCAACATAGTCTAAGACTTGTGGAGGACTCCTTACATTTCAGATAAATAAACAAATCCCAGGATTTTATGCATTTGTAATACAGGATTTAGACAGCTTCCCTGAAGCTACACAGAAACAACTCTTCTTTTATGAGGGAAACTTTAATGGTTTTGTTCATATATTCCTAGTACAACTGCTAATGATGTTCCACACTTCAATTTGTTCACTTAGTATTCCTCTCACCTGAGACAGTTCATTATTTTATTCCTAAATAATGACCTAATCAACACACTTAGTTAAGTAAAACTTTTCTTGACTGCATAATAATAAGCCTTCTTGATAACATCTTGCTCTTACATGCCACACACTAAATTAGAGGGGCACCTGAATTCTTCTAAACTAATCTGTTATAGTTTCCACACTATAAAATCAGAATGAATAAATCTGGGGTTTTTATCATACTACATTAGCATAACATCAGGTTGTCTTATTTTTTTTTATTAATCTCAGAAGAAGATAAAGCAGTCTGCTTAGGGTTCAAGAAGACCTGGGTGCACTTTACTTCCTAATTTACTCTCTGATGAGGATAGGTACTTTAGGATTTGATTTCTTTAACAAAAATTTATTTAGCCAAAATTTAACCTAGAGTAAACTCAAAGCCTTGTACATTTATCTTAGGTTTTGGTTAAAAGCATGCATTAAATATATTTCTTTTCATGATTACATTTTGCCAATATCCTCAAGAAAGTGCAAAAATAAAATTGTCTATCTATATTTTGTTCAAAGCAAAGTTGTAGCAGCTAATTTTAATGCATCCTTTAGGATTCCTTCCATTTTAGGAACTTGAAAAGCAGCAGAGAGGAAGCATACTGAGTAAGGCTCATTTATCTATTATGAATATCTCATTTTGTAAGGACTCTATAAAAACAAATTTATTATGTTTTCATGTTCCAAATACCTAAGCAAAAAGTAATTCTCATTTAAGTTGACCCTCAGGTTAATCACATATCATAGCCATTTTTCATTTCAGTCTCATAAAATTCTTGTCAAAAGGATCATTTGATGTGTTATTGAATGGAAGAGAATGCAAAGAAGGCATCCTAAGAAGATGACTTTATTCACCATGGCTTTCAGGCTGCTGCACCTCAGTTTCCAAACTGCTGCATGTGCAAATTTCAAATGCACAAGGAAATTGGCAGAATGAAGTACAGCTTCTAAAAAAGAAACTGGATATGATAAACTGGAAAATTTACCTTGACATTTTTAACTTGTCATAAGGTGTCACAAAATAAGACAATTATAAAAAACAGTGGTTCCCAATACTTTTTACTAAAGCCTAAACAATTTAAAGAATCTAAATTATATTATAGACTTGTCAGAAAGTTTTAGAGCAGTGTTTTAAAAATTAAAATTTGTTTAAAAATAAATAAGAGTCAAGATCAAAGATAGCATGTTATCTGACACTATGATTCTTTAATCATAGTGTTTGCTGTTTTATGACAGCAAGTTTTTTAGGGTCAGGTGTTGTAAAAGCATAAACCAAAATGGTTCCAGACTTAAATGCAAAAGGCAGGCAGCCTTGCTCTCTTTTACACTTACAAAAAAGTGCCAGGAAAGCTAGATCAAGCTGCTCTAGATCAAAACTCCTTGGAGAAAAATGCAATAGGCTTGGGTAAAGGCAGAGGTAATAAGACACATCTGCTATATATTTGAATCAACTGAAAATTAATGCTTATATATGAACCTTAAGTTTTTGCATGATCTGTAACCTTAACAGTATTGCTGAAAACAAGGTGCAAAAAACACTTATTTGCTATGCAGTGCTAATATAGGTTAAAAGGATTACAGGATCTACAGATCAAGACACCTTCTTCATCTACCATACTATTCTCCAAAAATTCTTCTCCTTGAGAAAGATAATATCAATGACAATCTGTAAGGCCGTCTTTGCTCTAAGTGCACAGTATTGGCTCACAGTCACCTCAGGGCCCCACCACAGCACACAAGTCCTTCTCTGCAGAGCAATTCTTCAGCTTTCCCACAATGCTGAGGTCAACAGTATAAATGGTAGCTAGAATTAATGTTAAATTTACACCCAATAAAACTATCTTTACAGGGGCTAATAATTCAAATTATTCACTGTGAATTATATTCTCACAAAAAATATAGCTCACAGTGAGGGAAGAGAGATCACCCAGTCAGAATAGGATTTGACCAGAGGTTTCATAAAGGATTTTTTTCCTTTTAAGTTTGTTAAAAAACAGGAGTAAAATGACTACGCAAAACTCTAAGACTCAACTATTGCAATTCTGAAATAGTGTTAGAATGCATCATTTTCTTATTCTTTAATACGTAAAATTGCCTGTTGAGGACCACATTTTTTAGGTCATACCGAGTCTTTGTGGTAGAATTTCTCTCCAGCGTACAAAAAAAAGCAGGGAGCTGGAGGTCATGACAAGACAGGATGTTATGCAGTTTGCATGAGGGAGCTAGAGCCAACATTGCAGGGAGAGAGAAGTTGGCTCTGCTTTCTCTCAGTTGGCTGCATGGGAAGGCAGATCTGTTAGCTCAGGGGGAATAGAGATTCCCCATCATTCTCTTGACAGCAGAAATCAGTAATTGTCTATCTGCCTGCAGCAACACAGCCAATTGAGCATGGTCCTGCAAGTCAATTGAACAGAAAAAAATGGCATCTTCCAAATACTTGAGGAGTAGAAACATTTCCTACAATGTATTAAAGTGCTATTGCAAGTTCAATAGGGACTTCAGAGTTTCAAAACTGAACTGCTGTTAGGAGCTACATAGTATGAAATATTCCATCTGCTGGATAAAGAAAAATTAGGAAGGAAAAGACGAATTCATGGGAAATGGCAAAAAAATGCATTTTAGGTCTGCCTGTTTGATAAGTATTAAATGAACCAGGCTTTCAGATATGTTGAATACATATTCTGAAACTTTAAGCTATAGCTACAATCCTATAGTGCAGTTAAAAAAGACAAGGAGAGAGATAATTGTGGTTACTCGTTTGTTAAGACCTTGGCCAGAGTTTCACAGTCCATAACCATAAATCTGAAGTAAAAGCCAAGCATATGTATTCGAGTGTGTGAAGCAAAGGGAAGTATTTGAGAGCAGATGCCAAATCTTGGCTCATCCACGCATGAAACTGATTTCATACTATACCCAGGATTGCCTTTAATATTGACCCTAATTTAGAGGTGATAGGGTTTGGGTTATTTTCAGGGACTTCCAGGAAGTCCTTTAAGCAACATCCAGAATTAAATACTTGTGGTTGTTTATTCTCTCCACATCTAACTGCACATAAGATTGTTGCAATTTTACTCCCTGCTTCTGAGAAAAGTCACATGCTCCATTCCTTCTCCTTTCCCTTTCTGTGTGTAAGAAAACAGTTTTTCTTAGACACAGCTGCTAATAGTTGGAGCTGGTGATAAATTTTAAACACACCAAACTACAAAAATTTCCCTTGTGCTGGTTAAATAAGCATATAATAAAATTTATGCAAGAAAGTTGTTATATTATTTGTTGTACGTAAAAACAAAAGAGTGTGTGTTGGAATCTGAAATGCAAGGAGCTCTCAGAACTTTGGGCCTGTAAGCCAAAGCTTGGAATTAAACACAGGATTTGATCTGAGACCTTGGAAAAGACTTCCAAACTTAGGTGCTAGAAGTGAGAATGTGGATTTATAGTTTAAAGCAGAGACACATTAAGCTTTCCTAAGCAAAGGAAAGTTTAGAGTTTCAGAGTCTAAGATACATAAAAAATAAAAGTAGTTATAGAGCTAAACAAGGAGTTTACTGTAAGTTTGTGTGTCATAACATGATTGGCTAAGAAAGCTTACACTGTACCATAAGTCCATAAGACGAAATATTTAAGGATTAGGTCAAAAACATAAATATCTTTGTTAACAGTGTTTTATTGGTCAATAACCCTTAAAAGGAGTAACTAAAGGTTTTGTGACCTTCTGAAGCATGCTGTAACGATGTGAGCCAGATTCACCTTTCCTGCCTATGCAGAAGATAAGAAAATAAACCACATCATCAAAAACAATTCAGAGGTCCCGTCTGTAATTCCTTCCAAAATTCCCCACAAGTGAATTATCACAGTGTGGTTTGTTCTTATAACCCAATTCAGCTACAAACATCCATGCAATTTAATGCTCTGACTAGTCAGAGAAATCACCATTATTGCAAATTTTTTTTGTGCAATAAGCCAGATGTCATACGTACAATTTGTCAGAGGGAAAGGAAAGTATGGATTATAAATACTTCTGTATGCTTCTTGGGACAGCCTGTATGCTACATATGAATGAAGCTATATTTTGTAGAAATATTTTAGATGCCAGGTTAGGAGCAGCATTTCCATGCATGGAAAACATTTTCCGGATTTTCAGTATCCATCACTCTAAGACTGCTATCAGTGACATCCAAACCCCAGTACTTCTGCTGACAAGAGAACCTTATTTTAAACTTCAGCCTAAAAACACAAATTCATTTAGGAAAGACAGAAATAGAATCTGAAAACTTTCCCTGTCTTCAGAAAGTCTCTGTGTTAAAATGTTCTTAGAACAGGTCTTCGTTTACAAATGCTGTTTTTAATTCTTGGAAGTAATTAGTAAGCCATGTAAGCTTGGTGGAAAAACATTTCTAGATATGACAGGTGTAATAATGTTCTCCTGCTATCTCACTGGGTCAACAAGTAGGTGACACACATGGTGTCTTGTTCTAAAGTGACCAGAAACTGTTGACAAAGGATTATCTATGACAGAAATAATTAATTGCAGAACAGAAATTCCTAAATAAGTTAAGCAAAATAAAACATGAGGTAAAAAATGAAACACGATAGTCTATAGAAACTAGGTACACCTACAAAAGAAATCTTTGTTGACCTTTAAAGACAGACAAATGGCTTTGCAAGCTCCAACATTACTGTGGTATACAGCTCCTGTAATTAAGGTCTTCCTGTAACCTGCAGCCCTCCTCAGGGTGCTGAGGCAGAATGACTCCAGGTAAACCCACAGGACAGAGAGAGCACATTAAGAACAGCGGACTTGCTGCCTCAGTGAGAAAAGAGGCTCAGGCTGCCCCAAGCTGGGCACAGCCAATTCCAGCAGCCCCAGCGCACTGCTTCAGCCCTTGAGCACCTCAGACCCACAAGACAAAACCCAGTAGAAAAACGTAATCCATACTCACCTTCATTCGTGAAAACCTGTGGATAAAGATACCAAAAGCAGGTATTTTTTTGCCTATTTTTCTCATAAATCTGGCACTGAAATCCTGTCATTGCCTCTTAGGATGTCAAAGTTGAAAATCCAGAGATGAATATAATACAGAACTAGAATATGATCATGTTATTGGACCAATTAATGAACACTGTATGTTAATAAGGCTAGCTATAAATCCATTACTTTATGATATTTAGCATTGCTGTTTCAGGAGAAGCTTCATTGGTAAAACCCACTATGAATTTCTCTCCGTTCACATTTCGTCACAGGGAAGAAAATGTCAAGGAATGGTCAATGGAGTAGCAGAAATCAGCCTAAGAAAAGTTTGCAGCTGGTGACCTACAAACAGCAAGAGAATGCAATCAGGTAAAGACCCTGAAACAGAATAGTACTGAGCAGAACAAGTTGCTCATTTTCTGGAGAAGTGTTTTTTCTTTTAAACACAGTGTCATTGTTTGTTAATCCTGATAATCATGGCATCCTTTTTTAAAAAGGAAACAGTGGTAGTGAAAATCTAAATGCAGCTCAACTTCTACAAGCTGTTTGAATTTCAGACCTTATTTCCAAATATTTTTCACCATGTTTGGGACATTTTGAAACTACTATTTTTACAGAAGTATCAGTAATTTTAGAAAATTTAAGTCCTACCACTGGGAATGCTGCCAAGATGAAAAACAAATTTTTTAGCTTCATTAAGATTAAGAAATACAGCTACTTACTTTTATTAAAGCACTCCATAAAGCCCTTGAGCTTTCTGTGTATCAAGACAAACCCACAAGTTTCAGATCTCTGCAAGGTTTAAAAGTCAAACTTTGGTGAAGCAAAATGGAAGTGATGGTTTGAGAGGATTCTCTCAGGTTAAAATTCTGGGAGAATAGGAGTATAGTATAGGAGAATATGCTTTCTAGGCAAGTGAAAAAAGTCACCTGTGGTGAAGTCATTGTTTCTCCACAGAATGGTGTCTTACTAATAAAAATGAAACACACCAGAATCACAAAAGGGATTCTAGGACAAATAAATTACAAACTTTCTATAACTAAATAATGTACTAGAAGGAAAAGTATCAAACTGGAGAAAATCACATCAGCTGAATAATTCAATAGCTTGTTTTGAGATGGATGTTACCTACCATTTTCCCTAAGAGCTCTGCCAAAATAAAGGGCAAGTACTAATTATGTGCAAGTGACAAATCACTGATAACACCGAAAAAGATAGGAGTAGTATAAGAATTAAAGGACTTTGAGGAGAGGAGTAAGGCATGCTGAACATTCAATTTTATGAAATGCAAACATGCTTATAAAGAGATTAGTATAAAGAGTCTTACAAACAGTAACATTCTCAACAGGAAATAACTGCAGAGGACATGGATTTGCATTTATTGATTAGCCAAGGTAAAGTATAAGCTACCAGAATAAAGTAGTCATGAGAAAAGCAAATACCGCACTAGAATGCATCAGGTGAGGTTTTACTGTTAGCAATAGGCGTGCACTCACAGCCACAATCAAGGCTCTTCCGTTCTTCTGAAGGATGTCTTCTTTGGACAATGTCCTCAGGCACATGGTGAGAATCTTGGAGTTTTGCTGTGGAGGCCTCGGAGTGTACATCAATAATTCCTGTGTTTTCCTTCCAACTAAGGATATTTTATGATTCTATGATTCACTATTGCAGATAACTTCCAAAAAATTTCAGCATACAACAAAATAAAGCAAATATTCCTTGCCTTTTTTCAGGGTGCAAAGAGCACAATTCACTGTGATTTTTTAAAGTTATGCAAATATAATTAACATATATCTAATGCCCTACTTTGAAAAGACAGGAAAAAATGACTGCCCTGTTTTGCGGGAAGCAGTGGCATGCCTCAGGTCAAGCAAAAACCCACAGGCAGAGTTTTGCAGACACATTTATCTACCCTCCTCTAACCTCTTAACTG
>VYZP01077430.1:3592-40062 GCA_013400635.1 Hypocryptadius cinnamomeus | reverse complement strand
TGCCAGAATGCAGAGCAGACAAAGACCTTCAAGTTATTACCTTGTATTAACTTCCACTGCCAGCATCCTGCAGAATGCTGGAATGATCCTCTAATTGACCTAATGGTGTTTTCCTTGTCCTGAAATGAGTGACATCATGCTGAAGTAGTCTGATCTCAGTACTGTTCACAGTGTACTCTGTATTTGCCATACAGAATTTATTATATGATAAGAAGACCTATTTTCAAGAAAGAAGACTAGTTAGATGTTTAAGTAGTTGGCAGATCTTTTGGGTCTGTACTGTTTAATGGGAGCTGGAGTGTGCAGGACCCTCCACTTTTAACTTCTAAGAACACTAACAGGTGAGAGAGAGCAGACTGGGTTGCTGATGGTTTTGGCTGGCTGTTATCTCCTCACCCACAGCTGGGTGTGGGCAGGTGTGCTAGGATGCTCTGGGCATCATTACTGAGGGTTGTGAGTGACAAACACTAAGCAAGGAGATACTGAGATTACTTATTCTCCACAGCTTTGACTTTCTTGTCCAAAAGACATGGAGCAGTTTTTATTTGTGTAGTACTCAGTGGTTTATTACTGCAGAGTCTACATCATGGCAGCATTGGAGTATCGTGACCTGAATGTCACATTTGCTGAAGCAAACTGCAGATAAGAGCTTTGCATTCCCATAAAATGAATGCTTTTCAGATTCTTGTATTTTACTAGGTCATTAAATCTTGTAATGCCATATAACACATGGTGACTGCACCATAAATTAGTGTGAACAGTTTCTGGAAGTGTGCACTTTAATTTCCTTTTTTGAATATTAAACTGATAAACCCTGTCTTATCAAGAGTCACTTTTAGACAGCTAAGATAATTAGGTTTTAACGTGTTGTCCATATCAAAAATAATAATGAAACTATACACAATGCACCAGAAAGTAATAGTACTCAGTTAATAATAATGAAAAACTGTAAAGATTTGTAAGTTTCACATAATATAAAAATGCTTTTGGAGATCATTTGGAGAATCATGCAAAGCTGGAAATAAGGTACTTTTTGTGGGGGGTAAAAGAGTAAAAATATTTTTTAAATATCCTGTTAGTTGTCAAGTCAGAGCCTATATTTTATATCTTTTTGAAGTGATCAAGCAGTACAAACTATAAGGTAACTCTCTAAAATAAAGACTGTGTGTGTAAAGAAAAAAATCAAGAACTTCTTAAACAAAAATTGATGATTTAGAAATATTTTTATTAATGTTACATTTTAGTTTCTATAGCTCAGAGTAAATGCTAAAGGAGTGGCAAAAGCTTTAGAGCTTTATTTATGAAAATCCATGCTGTCCTTCAGATTATTTCATTGTTCCTTTTTTAGGCTCATACTTTATCTTGTGCAATTGCAATTGGCGAATAGATAAAATTGGCAAATAGATAAAAGTAATCTCCCCAAGATGTGTGTGTGCCAGAGCAGCACTGTTTATTAGATTGTGTAGTGATACATTAGCCATTTAAAAATCTTAAGTGCCTCAAATAAGACAAGGTATTCCTGCAACACTGAAGGGAATCTATTCTATGCCCACCTGTCAGGGAGCAAAGAGTGGATAATTTTTTTAGGTACGGTTACTGGATTAGCTCTGTATGTGGGCAGGATACATAGAGCAGAAATTCTGCAGTGAATTACTGGCATATTGTTTTAGGTGTTCCTGTTTGCCAAGTGGTATTCTGTCTTGGAAAAGCTTTTCAACATTGGAAATGCCAAGGGCAGAAGTGAAGGGAAGTGGTTTTTTCAATGGAAATCCATTGCAATTTGCATTTTTTTTTGTTAGATTTATTTACAGAAGGAAATGGCAGACAAGGGCAATATAGTTTGTGACACAGTATGTACTTATCACCATGCTCCTCCCTGCCTGTTGTTACCTTGCTTGCACAGAATCTGTGTAAGAGCCTACGGTTAAATGCAGGCTTCATACAATTATATACAAGTCATCATCTGCATTTATTCACATCACAGTTAAAGAAAGTAAATAATTTATCCTTTGCGGGTTTTGATCCTCAAGGACTAGATTTCAGTGGTACTTGCACTTGTTGGGCAGGACAAGACCCACTTTAATGAACAGTGATTGTAACAGATCATCACAAAGATTCAATGGCAGTGAGGGTAAGTGTATTAACAGAGAAAAATCACAAACCAAAGTATTTCTTCCTCAATGCTGCAGTATAATAGCAAATGTCTGTCTTTTTTTGTCTCTTTGGGTTTTTGCTTTCTGCTTTAAGCACATTCTCTGTGACAAATCCAAATGCCTTTTAGTCTCTGTGAGCCCAGGGAGGAGAAAAGAGCTGCTACCAGGCCTTGACATCCTTGTTTCCTGTAATAGGTGGTGATGATGTCAGGTGGGGGGGAATGGAAGAAACCCCAAAGATAAATGGGCTCAGTTACCTTATTTTTTTAATGTTCCTGCAAGCTTCTGCTTCTTTTTCTTACTCCTGTGTTGCCTTGCTGGGACCATCCACAGCCTTAAAGTCTGGCTCTCTGTCATGGAGGCCAAGCTTTGTATCAATGACATGTTGCTGCAGTAAGAGGTTAGTCTGAGTGAGGTTATTCTGTACAAAAACTAGTGTGTAAGTGCCAGGTGTGTTGATAGGATCTGGCAGGGTGTTCTTTCTGCCCTGTGCAGGCATAAAATGTTGTTGTAGATAAAGACAGTATTTTGTTAGTCCATCTGTTAGGGCTGGCCATGTCCACTTGAACTATATCATCACTTCAGCCTAACACTTGAGAATTCAGTGGGTGTTCCAGTGCACATTAAAAACCTTTGTGCCCATTATCATCTCATTTTGTATGTATGGTTTACACTGCTACCTTTGATATATTGTTGCCAACTGCTTGTTCTAGTGAATTGTCAATGTATGGCAATTTAATTGAAGATTTAAACTGTGTACAGTGATTGTAACTGTTTTAAGAAATAAAGTCACTGCACATGCAATTTGATAACGATTGTTCTTTTATTTCTTTAATCCGGTTTCTATTTCAATGAAGGGATGGTACTCTCTTTGCAGCTAGAGCAAACAGAGATATAACAAACTGATCTTTGGCATTTCAGTTCTTCTATTCTTCAACATTTCCTTCTAGCAGAAACTTGTACTGGATAATTAATTCTAAGTTTTCCTTTTTCATTTTAACCATGGCCCGCATCTGCAGTCAGCATACCTTTCTGGCTACACTTTTCCCTGACTCCAGGAGGGAAGGGGGGTAAATGGTTCTGCAGAGCTTTCATTTGCTGCTGTGACCTAAAGGAAACAATCTGGATTGAACCATTAATCACTGCTGAATTTGTCCACTGTGTCTCTCTGGAACCACCCCCTTCACATGTGCACACACATGCACACACACATGTTTTATAGGCTCCTAAGTTGCCTGTGGAAATTTTAATCATTATTAAAATCAAGTAATTGCATTCAAAATTGTGTGTATCTGCTGCTCACACAGCTCATTCCATTTAGCTGGCAGTTTTAGAAGGGCTTCAAAAGTTAAGAACAATTTTTGCTAGATACTGAAATGTGACCCCCGTATAAGCTGCATGGATGAGGCAGTCACAACATGTCATGTTGAATGGCATTATGGCTGGCACTGAGGTTCTTTTTTAAATGCAAAATCCTTCTGTAAAACTCAAGTACTCTATAGATGCTGATGATTCTGCCCTCTAACCCAGATTACACTTGCTTATTACAGCGTAAAGTTTAAATTTGCAATGCTTTTCTTTGAAACTCTTACAACCTTCACTTCTATAAAATGAGCATCCCTGATGGAGTCTTCAGGAACACTATGAACACACCCTGGTTTCTTTAAACAGAGAATTCAGTCCCACCATTTCCAATATTTTAATGTCACAAGTCAAAGAGGAAAAAAAAAAAAAAGAAATCCAATTCTTTGTATATGGACAGACTTCTGTGTCAGTAGAAGTTTCTCAGTTCTTGTTCAGCACTGGCCGTGGGGACAGATGGCTGGTGACAGCTGTTACTTGGTCAGGAAACACGAAGGACTTGTTACCGGCGAAACGCGTGTGTGCGTGCGTGTGTCTGTGTGTGGTGTGCTCCGTGGGGTTCTGGCATGGTGAGGTCTGCTCATGGATCTCCGTGGGGCTCCTGAGAGCTCAGTCCAGAGCCAGCAGTGGCTGGGTGTTCTCACTTTCCCCCTGGTCTTCGTGTTTCAGCGTGCCGGCTTCCACCACAGACTGGGACCTGAATGCAGAAAAACACACATGATAGCAATGACTGCTGCAGATGCATACACCTCCCTGGGGTCCCCGTGCTTCTTTTTATGATCTTTACTTTAGTCCATTTTCATCTTTATGGCTTTTTAATCCTTTTCTGTGGAAAGCATAAGGAATTTGGGAAACACTCCCTTTTAAGTACAAGCAGGGAAGGGAAGATTGTTGAAGATCTCAAATGCTTTCAAAATATTTAGTGCTTACCTACTATCCCTAGTGCTGAACGTGCTCAGCAACTTAAAGAGCTTCCAGGGCAGAGCTCCCATGAGGTACCCAAGACCAATAAAGAAGACAGGGTTAATATGATGATGAGGGAGCTTCTGGTGTGCCCAGTCCTGCAGTTTATCTCCCTGTCTACACCCTTGAAGTACAGCTTTATTTAAAATTCATTTCTGTCTTCAAGATGGGAAGCATAGTTTATACTTTGTTATTAATGGATTAAAAAAATCCAACATGGGAAAAATGAGTAAACATTAGAGAAAGAGGAGCATCATGATTTCTTGCAGTAACAAAAGCTGAATGGGATCAAAATTGTGGGAAAATTCAAGACTATTCAATTTTTTGAGGTCTGTGTGCTGTAATGTTTGCTTGCTGAGCTATGGAAGGAGGATCTGATGAATTTATTGTCACAGAGATTTGTTATCCTCCATTTTCTCTGTTTTGGGCTAGGAGTTGCCTCCCAATTTGGAGGAGAAAATGAGCTTCAGAGCAAGATCTCTGAGTGAATCTGGAACTTCTAGAAGGGGAACTTTTTCATAAGTGGGGATAGAGTCATCCAGACCAGGCATTCACATAGTGCATAGTATTGTTATAAAGAGCCAGTTTTTCTCATGGATAGCTTTTAGAATTAGGAGTAGCTGTCATTCCATACATTATGCATTTGTAGTTCCCAATTGTTCATTTATGCTTTAGCTCTTTTTTGAGATTAGATGTCACCTCTCTTTTGATAAGAATCCTTAATAAATTACATCCTTTAGTACTGCAGGACTGAATATCGTGACTGTGAATAACTTGTATGATAATTATTCCTATTCTTATGCCTGAAGCTTTCATTAAAGCATAATAAAAAATTTTCATTTAAAAAAAAATCTCCAAAGAAAGATAACAAAAACTGGATGCTCAATGGGAAGACTATGCCATAATTTTCAAAGAAATTATGTTTGCCCAAATGTTTTCACTGCCTATTTTTTACAGATATGTGACATGAATAGTGATTTATGATTGCATTTTAATATAGAAAAGCAACTGATTTGGGAGATTATGCTAAGTGGCAATTTACATATTTCTAGTATGAGGCAGCAAAAAATAATCATGTGGCATTCAAACAGTTATGGAATGGATTGAAATTGCAACATCACCAGGTTTTTATTTTCTTTTTGACTACCAGATTAAATTATTGTTAAATAGTACCTGATTAATACTCATCGCTAGTGTATTATTTCTGTCTGACCCACTGCCCTTCAATGGATGTAAAAGGTTGTGTATCCTTTGCAGCATTTCCCAGCACACAGCTGAAAGTTTCTGGTCTAAGTCAACTGTGAAAAATGTGAAAAATTTTCCTTTTGTGATCACTGCTGATCATCTCCGCTCTCACTTATTACACACTCAAAAATTCTTGCATTCTGTAACAGCAAGATACCGGGTTCTCCACCATAATGGTACTTGGATGCACACCACCTTGGGAGCAACATAATCCCAAATTCTCTGTTCAGGTCCTATGCTTTTTCTTTTTTGCACGGAAACAGAACATCCAGAGCACTGAGTAAATGTGTTGTAATCCACCTGACCTCCAAAGTCCAAAAGCCAAATTAATCAAATGCTATGCCCAGGCCTTCTGAATAACGTGGGGAGGGATCTAACTGAGATTTTTCTATCTACTAAGCTCTGCAGCAACAATTTCCTCTCTGTTTCTGCTAAAGGCTGCTTAGATTACTATCCTAAAATAAGCAATTCTGATATCTATCTGTAGGGCACAGTCATGGTTTGAACAATCATTGCTATTTTCTAAGACACTACAAAAAAAGGATTTGTGTTTGAATTTCCATTTTCCAAATACATCAGGGGTTTCTTTGCTGAAAAGTGTTTCCTGTTTTCTTTTTAACTTACTTTTGTATGTAGAAAATAAAACAATCAGTCATTTCCAAAAAAGATTCCAAAATATTTTTTCATATTCTTCAGTTATGGTAAGTATTAAAAATGTAGATGGTTGGGTTTTGACAATATGAATCAATGCAGCTCACAATCTAATGTAATAACCTAGCATGAGATATATATTTCACTAGCCTAAAACATCCTGAATGCATTCTATAGCTATACTTTATTTAATGACAGGGAAAAGATGATTTGCAGTAGGCCACTGTTGCAGAAAGCATTTTCAGCTGACCAGTAACTGCAGAATCACAGAATTACAGAATGTGCTGAATTGAAAGGGACCCATCAGGATCATCAAGTCCAGCTTCTGGCCCTACACAGGACAGTCCCAAGAGTCACACCATGTGCCTGAGAGCATTGTCCAAACGCTTCTTGAACTCTGTCAGGCTGGTGCTGTGACTACTTCCCTGAGGAGCCTGTTCCAGTGCCCAGCCACCCTCTGGGTGAAAATCTTTCCTGATATCCAAAATAAACCTCCCCTGACTCAGCTTCATGCCCTTTCCTGTGGTGCTGTGACTGGTTAGGAGAGTAAAGATACCACTGCCTTTCCTTCCACTTCCCCTCATGAGGATGCTGAAGACCACAATGAGGCCTCCCCATCTCCTCCAGGCTGAAAAACCAAGTGACCTCAGCTGGTCCTCGTGTGGCTTCCTGTCCTCTCCCTTCACCATCCTCATTCCTCCTTTGGACACTCATTAATAGCTTAATAGCTTTATATTGTGGTACCCAAAACTGCACACAGCACTGGAGGTGAGGCTACCCCAGTGCAGAGCAGAGCAGGACAATCCTCTCCCTTGCCAGGCTGGTGATGCTGTGCCTGATGCACCCCAGGACACACTTGACCCTCCTGGCTGCCAGGGCACTGCTGACTTACATTCAGCTTGGCATCAACCAGGAGCCCAGGTCCCTTTCCACAGCATTTGTCTCAAAGGTCTTGTTCCCCACACTATTCACACAACCAGGGTTGCCCCATGCCAGGCACAGAATCCTTGTTAAAGCTCCACGTGGTTGGTGATTGCCCATTTCTCTGATTTGTCAATGTCTCTCTGCAGGGCCACCCTGCCTTCAAGGGAGCCAACAGCTCCTCCCATTTATTTTGTAAGTATTCCTTCAAGTCCTGCATCCACATGGTTAATGCAGCTGTTGAAGAGCACAGGGTGGAAGATGGAGCCCTGCAGAACCCCACTAGTGGCAGGTTGCCAGTCTGATGTCACTCCACTCACTGTAACTCTGTGTGCCTGACCCGTGAGCCAGTCACTCGCCCATCACAGGTTTGTTTATCCAGCTGAGTATTAGATATTTTGTCAAGAAGGACACTGTGATAGACAGTATCAAAAGCTTTGCTGAATTCCAAAATGATCTCATTAACTGGCTTTCCTAGATCAGCTAGGTGGGTTACTCGGTGGTAGAAGGAAATCTGTTTTGACAAGAAAGATTTTCCCCTCATCACCACCCTGAATGTGACCTATGAATGCATTATCCTCCAGGTGGTTTTCAGTACCATCCAGAATAATTTTTTCTACTGGGCACTGAAGGGAGACTAACAGGCCTGTAGTTTCCTCCTTCTTGCCCTCCTTGAAAACTGAGACATTTGCCAGCTTTCAGTCAGCTGTGACTTCTCCAGACCACCAAGATCAGTCAAAAATCATGTAGGGAGGCATTGCGTTGACATCAGATAACTCTTTGAGGATTATCAGATGAATCCCGTCAGGCCCCATGGATTAGCAGGGATCCAGCTGGAGCAGCAGATCCTGCACAAATTCAGGGTCAGCTAGGAGTTGATCATTCTCACAGTCATGGTCCTTCAGCTCTGAGCACTGAGATTCCCTGCATTTTTTGGCTGTAGTAATTAGTATAAGACAAATACTGTTTGGAAGAAATACCCTATCTGTTGGTTTCGACTGGCTTTTGTGTACCTAGCACATATGTTTAGGTCAAGAAAAGCAGTCACATTCTAGGTATGTGCAAGTTTACACACTTTTTAGGGGGGTTTATATGCTGGCTCAAGCACTGAGCCTAGGACTAAGACTAGTTTTTATTTTAAAAGTACTGCTACGTATTTTGGCTGCATTAACATTTTAGTCAGAGGACTTCACAACAACATTTCACATTTTTAAGACAACCTGTTCATGGTTCTTGAAAAGGTGTGTGTGTATCTAATTGCACCTTAGCCTCCTATTGAAAAATAAATTGCAGTAAGATACCAAAGTAACTTTGCCCTGACTAGTCTTCGTAAAATGCAACCATTTTTGCATTCAAAGCACCCTCTTGCACAGCAATTTAAGCCATTTTGATTTAAAATGGTAAATGAGCAGTTCAAAACTTCCCTTGTTTGGCAAGCAGGGGTTAAGCTTTGGCCCTGTCAATGCAGTGGATACTGTTCTGGTGGTATCCCATGGCCAGCAGAAATTGTTCATGGCACCAGACAAAAGCATTTCTGTTTTGCTGTCTTTCCATATCAATATGTTCTGATGGGGTGGAGTAGTAGAACACAAAAGAATCATCCCAGTGATACTCAGTGACAGAAGAAGTGACAGACACGGATGGAAATACAGGAACTTGCATTTTTTACTGGGGAATGTTTAAATACTGAAACAAATTGCTCAGAGAGGTTGTGGAGTCTTCATGCTTAGAGATATTCAAAATCCAGATGGACACAACCCTGAACAAGCTGCTCTATCTGACCCTGCACTATCTGAGCAGGGGATTGGGTAGAAGATCTCCAGAGGCTTCTTCCTCAACCTTTTTGTGATTCTGTGCCCACACAAATACCAGCTTTTCTGAGCCATCCCAATTCATCCTTCTCTATCCTGACAGGGCAACTATTTTCTTTACAAGTCAATTATGCCTTTGGGGTGTCAGCTTCACAGTGTGGATGACATTCAGCTGCTAAACATAGATATCTATGGCCATTTAAGGCACCTTAGGGTATCCAAAACAACTGATTAGATAACTGAAGGTTATAGCTCTCGGTTTTATAAAAGACTTGTAGGGGACTCATGTCCTCCTGGAGTAACAGATGGAGTCCAAGAGGCCACCATAGTGCCTAAAACCATTTAATTATACTTTGCAGGATGAATGCAGCTACTTTGTCATGTTTAAGAAATGTCCAAGTCATTTTGACCTGAGCCAGATATGAACTAATCATCTAAGGAGGAAACAGAAATAGCACTGGCCTTCTCCTGTCAATACATTTTAGTCACTTGTGGTTTGACTCATCTCATCATCAGACATCTATGGTCACTCTGTGCTATAAATGGCAGAGAAATAAACATTCTTGGGGTGCTATTCATCTGGTTTGTTCTAAACATATGGTATAAATATATGATTCATGGGTTACCTACATTCGAGTCCCTGCTCTGATGCATTCTCATCTGTTAAAACCAGGGAGAACAGATTTCATGACTTTTGAGGCAATGTTTCCTACATATTACAGCCACAACTGCCTCACACCTTCATTATTCACCTTCACTATATTACCTTCAGTACTCACCAGAAACGTGACACTTGTTCTGTGTGTTCTGCAGCTCTGGAATTATAAATGATTATATGTGATTTCAAAACCTTCTGGTTTCCTTCCTTTATCAGCTAAAAATTCTCAGTAACCAGTTTGAAAGATACTTGGCTGTTGAGAATCTGGTTGACTTAAGTTTTAACACAAGTAGACAATTGTTTGTATCACACAGATAGGGTCACTGCCCTCAGCTGGCTGACACTGTGCCTGTCTTTCTTTAACATGATCCCTGTGGGAGAGTTAGCTCCTGTAAGAGTACGTGATCACAGTGGACTAGGAGCTAAATCTGAAGTTACTAAAAGACAAGTTAATGCCCACAGACTTTAGTAATCTAGATTCCAAGACTAGGTAACCTTTCTTAGGAGAACAAAATGAAAATGGAAAGAGGAATGAATTCTCAGTCTCACTTCTGAACCCTAGGTACCATTTGAGTGTGGTCCATTTAAAGCATCAATCAAACCCCCCATGGTTGTTTTACTGTTCAGCAAGAATATTTGGAAGCCTGGAAAATCAACAATACCCAGCTGTTTCTCCAGCAGGCTGGCCATATATTTCAAATGACAGCACTGCATAGGTATGTACATCAATGTCTAAGAGAACAGATGGCTTTATGTGTGTGGCCACTTTTATGCAATTCTCTCCAATTCAGTCAAAAACCATGTAAGAAGACTGGATGCAGACCTCCTAGCTGTGCTGTTTTCAGAGAGTTCTTCTCAGAGTGTAGCTGCAGTCAATCAGCTCACAGGAATTGATGTTTGTCGGGTATCAGGTTTGTTTCCCATAAAAAACACAGTACAAAATCCTGGGCTGAGCCAACAGTAAGTGCCAGTGCATCACAGCATGTTTGTCTTTAGAGATATCCTCCAATTCTCTGATCCCTCATTTTATGCTCTTCTTCACAGGAATTCTGATGTGCTGCAGCCCACAGGAGTGAGGACGTCTTTGTGCTGGGCTTCCTTTCAGGGGGTTTGTGAAAGAAAGAGAAGAGTGGCATGTTTTCTTCCCTAAACTCAGGAGGCTTCAAGCTCTCAGAGTGACATGCTGCAGTTCACATTGAGTGACTCTGTTTTCTACCTCTCACCTCCCATCTGCTCATTTCACTTAAATTCCATTCAGATTTCACCAGTACCTTAGGGCTGTTCATCTCACAATTATTCATTCCCTTTACAGAACATTGTAAGTATTTTTTTTAAATCACACTCATGAATGTTTGTGCTGACAAGGTCTGAGGGACATTATTCTGTCTGCCTTTCTCCCTCCATCAGACTGTAGAGGTGGGTGCAGCACCTCAGAGTGTGTTCTGCAGCACACCTCACTCAAGTGTATGGCTTCACTGCATGGGAAAAACAAGGCTTTCTCCTTGGTATCACAGGAACAGTGCAGATAGATGCACAGGTGTGAAGTAATTGTGGCAAAAGGTACCCTTTTGTTATTGAAGGTGCTTGGAAAAGAAATGTTCCCCAGGTGGTGTGGGCAGATGAAGCAAGCCCTGCTCAGCAGTGCACAATCCCAGTGCACCAGCCATGGCATGTGGTTCTCTGCCCAGGCCCACAAGCACTGCTCAAACCTCTTGCCAAAGCAATTTCACAGCTTCTACACCTGGTGTTGGCTCACAGCTCTGCATTAAAACAGAGTATTGTGCAGTATTAAGCAGAGTATTGTGCCACAGAGACCTGCCCAGAGGGGCAGCTTTGGTACACCAATCTCAGCACTGCAAAGAGAAGCAGCAGCACCAATGTCTAGGGGCCCAGGTGGGCTGGCAATGATCCACTGGCATGATGAGTCAGGGGCAAGAGCAGTATGAAAACACTGGCATCATCTTGCTGCCAAGACTCAACCCTCAGGACAATGGTGCAAAGCTGCTGCACTTCCCAAATGGAAGCTGACTTTGTGGTTACTCTGGCAGCAGTGACCAGGTTTCTCCCTGGTGGTGAGCACATGCTAGTGAGAGGTCTCAGAGTAGCTGCCTCACTAAAGAGGCAACTGCTGCAGAGTGAACCCCAGCACAAAACCCCTGATCCTCCCTGCACCCACCAGCTCTTGCCATACCCCTTTGTACCTGAGAGCTGGCCACAGCTGCTTCTCTCCACACAAACCCCGAGCACAGCTCACTGCAGGTGTGTACAAAGAGGGATAGGGATGACAGCGTGCCACATTTGACTCTAACCATGGCCTGGCTGTCTGAGTACCCAGTCCTGACCTGTCCCTTAGCCCTCTCTCCAAGGATGCAGTGTGTATCCTTTGGCACTTGCTGTAAAAGCAGGTTTCTGATGGGCTATGACAAGTTCTCAGCTTATTGCAGACATTCTGAATTGTAGAAACATACAGAAATGCTTAAGTGTGTGACACAGCACACACAGTCTCATGTCTTCAGGCCACTGAGACCCAGATGGAACCAGAGCATATGCAGGGCAAGCACAGCCAGACTCCTCTGGCAGGCCTATCCCTGAGAAATGAGGACAGGAGTTGGTCTGTGCCATCAGCCTTGGAATTAGGGTGCACATCTCAGTCTTTTTTCATCAGTGTGGATTTGCCCGATATCTCCTGCTCCTAAGTGTTCTGAGCTTCTGTGTCAAGAGCTTGCCTCAGTCCAGGGCAGTGGAAAGGCATGGGAGCTCTTCCTGTCTGTTTCCTTTCTCTGTGATAGACTGAGTTTTCCACATGCTTTTTTTTTCTCCTAGAAGGAATAGGAGCATTTGCTTCAACTAGGATTTCCTGGAAGACCCTCATTCCTCTGGAATCCAATATGTTACCTATCACATGGTAAGCCTAGTCATGGGATCAAACAAAGACAACCCTGCAGCAGCAAACACCAATTTAAATCAGATTCAGCAGAGCTATTATGAAGTGGGAAGAATATGATATTTTAACAAATCATTTCAGGCCAGGTAATTAAAAAATTTCTTCTCACAGTTTATGAATATTCACTCATGAACACACATGCATTTGTCATGACCACTCATGCTTTTCCTGCTTTTTTTTAATCCCCATTCCCTTGCCCACCAAGCTCTCTGTCAAGCCCAACAGCTTTCTTTTTCCAGACAATCCAGTGCTTTACTCCTGCTTCATCTTTCAGTCTGCCTTTTTTAGCTCCCATTCCAGTGACTCCAATTCTCAGCCAGATCTCAACCAGATCTGCCCCTGAGTCACAGTCTCTTCACTGCTGTGTGGCAACAACAGGAAGGACAGAGCATTAAGAGCAAAGGGGATCAGTCTTTCTACTTCCCCATCATACATCAAAAGTTTCCTGTCCTTCAGAACAGCACTACAGCATGAAAGCAACCTGCAGATGTACTATTTAGAGTGGAAAGTCAAGAACCACCGCAGCACAAAAAACTAAAATGTAGGTTGTGGGAGCAGCAGTCACTTGGCCAGGTGTGTGTGGGTGTTGAGACCCGTGTGTTACACCCTGGCCCCAGGAGCACATTCTGTTCTTTCTCAGAGGGCTCTTTCCTCCTCAGTGCTCAGCATAGTGCTGTGCTGTGCTAGTAAGTGGCTTTTTATTCTGCTTTCTTGTGGTGATTCAGCGTGTGGCTCTGTGACACATTTGCTGCATATTAGTCCCAAGCCTGCTCTGAAGATAGCCTTTTTTAATTCCCTCCTGGGCTTTTCTGTGGAGTTTATCAATGCAGTAATTGTGCACCTCCTAAATGCTCATTCATTCACTGCCATAGCATGACTGTGAGAATTGAATTTTGATTTTCATTTTGCATGTGGAGAGCTGAAACACAGTGACATTAGGGTGCAAGTATTCCTCCAGTAGGGTACTCAGTTGCTGAAGGTCTGATTTTGCAGAGCCCTCAGCCTTAAGTGATAGCTTGTGTGTTCAAAGCACATGTCCCATGGAATTCAGCAGGCAAGTGCTGAGTATTTCTGGAAATTAGACCCCACAGTCTATAGCTTGGCATCTTGAAAATAAGCAATGTGCAATCTCATAGTCTGTGTGAAGTTTGGTTTAAGCTACTTGCCAGGCTGACACAGGGGCTCAGGGGGAGAGGGAGAGCAGGGTCTGCTTCTCAAGGGTTGTACCCAACACACTGAACCTGGTCTACATCAGCCATTTGCTTGCCCACCAAGTGTGTGTCCTAGTCCATCTGCTTCCAGTGCTTTGTGCCCACCTCATCTTTCAGTCTGCCTTGTGGCTCCCATCCCAGTGACCAAAGTCTCCAGTACACACAGATGGGTTCACCACTAAATCCTCTTCTCTCCAATTCTCCTGCCAACAGCAGGGAGGATGAAGCCCTGCAAGCAAAAGGTGTCAGTCTTCCAAATCCTGGCTCCATGCCATAGATTGGCCTAGTGCAGAGACAATTGTGATCACAAGCAAAAGCTGTAATTACAAAAGCCCTCTACACCCCACGGCCTAGGCAGGAGATGCACATTGTAGGCATTGAACCATCAACGCAAGCTGAACAAGTTTATTTATGTTGGGAGGCCAAGCTAAAGCATGAGGCAATCTGTGGGGCCATTAAATGCTAAAATTAAATATGTTTCTACAGGGCATGTGTGAATTGCCCTTTCAAAGGCTTGTAACTCAGCCAGATGTAGGCGGATTTTTCACAGGACAGCAAAAGACATAAGCAGTGTAAAACCATTTGTTTTATTAAGTGTCATGTCTCTAATCTAAACTACTAAACTTTTGGCAAATTTATAGCTAGTTGAAGACATAATTTACAACACAGTATTTTAGGCAGCCTGAACAGCACTGGTTGTGCCATTCCCACTTCCAGCCTGTGTTTGTGCACCCATGCACTGGGAATTGAGTGCTGCAAACAGATGAAATGAAGCCCACACTGTCAATGCCCCCAGAGAGCAATTGATTTCCTGCCTCATCCCAGGGCATTCCCAGTACCAAGCTACTCATCCCTCCTGTCCTTGGTTCAGCTGTGGCTGTGCAACTCACTTGGCTTCTCTCACAACAGGTTCCTGAGGATATTCTGCAACACCTCCTCTACAGCTTCCCTAGGACCTGCTAATGTGCCAGATCCACCAGCTGCTTTCCACTTCTTTCTGATGTATTAACTGGATCCTGTTTAAAAGCTATAAACTTTAAACAGAGTATGTAACTTTAAACTCTATATTACTAGATAATGCATACATTACATGATATGCATGTCCCTGGGATACCTGCTTTACTACCAATTCATGTCTCATTCATCAGGTGTGTATGGGGGAAGCATTTCTGCAGAAGCATTCAGAAATTGTCCTTTGTTTGAAATAATTTATAATAAAATAGTGAATGTAAGCCTTATGTTGTAGGTGTTGTGCATTATAGAGTTATTTTATCACAAGTTTTTCCCTTTTCCCCCACACAAGTAGAAATGCACCCCAGCTACAAGCAGAGCAGCCCAGGTGCCATCCATGGGCAGTGGGAAGTGTTCACACATTTTCATACTGATTTTTATTTGCTGGTATTTTACTACTTCTGCAGTAAATTGGTGCTGACTGTGAACCGGCATAAAACATGACCCATAAAAGCAGAAACATATGGTGAAGGAACATTAAGGTCACACTAAGGATAACAACTAGAAAGGTCTGCCTTGCAGAGCCCAGCTGGGCATATGGAGAAACAAGTCTGAATAAATAAAAACCTTACATAAGTCACCCCCATGAACGGCCCCTTTTGGTTCTAAAACTGTTCCAGTCGGCATTAGTGTGGACCAGTTGTAATATCCTTCTTTCTGGAAGCAGGATCCCATTTCTGAGAAGCAGAAATTAGTTTCAGCAGTGTGTTCATTTGAATATCAGGGCCTTTGAAAACACACACATCAGGAGGCAATAATGGCTAAACCCTCATTTGTACTTTAAAATCCTTTCACTCTAATCTGGGACACAAAAATCCACATGCTGTAACTCAACATCATGGGGCAATGCATTCCAACAGACTTTTTCCACTGCATTTCCAAAATGCATAATATGAGGGCTTTTGATGAACCACTAGTCAGGCCATTGAGTCTTTGGGTGCTCAAGTCCTTCACGAAACAGCCTCAAGTTCTACCAGGAGAGGTTTAAATTAGATGTTAGGAAAAAAATGTCTTTACTGAAGGGATTGTAAACTTTGGAACAGGCTTCCCAGGGAAGTGGTGGACACATCATTCCCTGGAGGTATTTAAAAGATGTGTAGATGTGGTACTTAGGCACAAGGTTTAATGGTGGACTTGGATTAACTTGGACTTGATGATCATAAAGTTTTTTCCTAACCTAAATTATTCTACAGTTCTATGATTCTTTAAGTTTTTATTTTATAGTAGGAAAACATAATGCACAGATTGTACATGTTCATAATTAGTGTACTTGGCTCTACTTTAAAAGTTTTACCCTAACTCTGAATTTACAGAGTCTCTGATAAGCTTGATAAGTGCTAGTAATGCTCTTGCAACCCATATTGTTCTAAGAACAATTTTTAACCCCAAATTTGAATAAAGTTATCATTAATTATATTTTGATTAAATAAGTTTGATTAAACAACCCAGGTTGTTTAGCCAGAATATATATGTAGCTGTTAGGTAAAATTTTATTTCTCAGCAAGGAAATTTTAAATTTTCAAACCTGTTTGCACTGGCAGCAGGTTAAAAGCTCTTTTGATGCCTGGGAGGGCAGAGAAGGAACATTCAGCTCCCAGGCTGTGCTTGGTGCCTGTGCAGGGAACAAGCAAAGGCAGCTTCATCAGCTGGACTGAAGAGCAAGTTCAGGTATCAAGAAGTGACCCAGATGCAGCTGAAGAAGGGCAGTTCTTGTAAAGAAAAGTGAGAAGAGGGAACATGCTGCTGCAGCTTACTTGTTGCTGCTGGACCTGACTGTAAGAGCAAGGGTGACACTGGAGAATAAAGGAAACTTCACAGAACGGAACTCTTTCACATCTTCCCCAGTCATTGAATCCATCCCTTCACCTGCGGGTGCTCACCCACTGCTTTTAGGTACCCAAATAGCTACAAACATGGATCTCCTACTGTTGGGAGAATGGAGCTAAAATCTTGTGCCCTACTGGCACAGTGATATGCTGAGACCACTCTCTGACTCTTTAACTGCTAGGCTTAACCATCCACCATAACTGTTAAACCGCACACCCAGAAAAAACCTCCAGCTGCTCCTAAAAACAACACTTCATCAACAAAAGCCAGCATGAATGCCTCAGGCAAATGCTTTGCTTTTGTGTGAGCTCCCTGTTGACTGAAGGCCCCTTTCTGACCATCAGAGATCACAGAAGACTTGGCCACAGCTGAAAGGGAGGTGATATTCTTCACTGTGCTCAAAATTTTGCACCATTTACATTACTCTGAAATCCCAAAACCCTTAAGTGACAGGATTCCTGGATGGATGCAGACCCTTCAGAAGAGATGGCCCAAGACAGAGGAAGGGCTTGCTGCCATTGCTGTTCCCAGGACTGTCTAATGGATGCACTCAGGGTCTCAGATTAAACTAAGTTTGCTGTATTAGTGCTGCTTTGCGTGTTTACTACCTTGCACATTTCAGACTTCACTGAGCTGAATCTTAATAAACATACATTCTGAATGGATTTTTATTATTGTTGCTCCCCCTCCCCTCCCCCCCGGTAATTAAGACTCATTATGTGGAGTCATCAGCTGTTTTTCTTTGTTTCCCATCTGTTCATACAGTACTTGGGATCCCAGATAATACTGCAGATGGGAGTGCCATTTCCGCTAGTTTGGTTTTGCTCCAGTGGGACTTCATGTGGCCACTGGTGGAAAAATTGCAATGGTTTCGATTAGAGATTTTCCATATTATAGACACTCATTAAATCTCAAAATTTTCAAGATTATGTCACTGACTGGAGTCAGTGGCAGCCTTTCTCTAAGAGGATTTTCAATCCTTTCCCCATCTACAACACCTCCATTCTCTGAAGTCAACAGGGACTCTTTCTTGAGAACAAATCTTGTGCAAGTCATTGGGAAAACCACCCCTGCCTGTGACTGGGAGGAAGATAATGTTCTGGTTCCATTGCTGTTAAATGGAGCAGAAGTTGGAATCTAATGAGACTTTTCTATGCAAGTTTAATCTCCTGTAGCCCCTTCACATTAGTCTTTCACTCCTGTGTCAGTCAGATTGTCATACTGGCACACTGTTTCTGGCCTCTGATGGCTAGCAAACCAACTCTGATTTGCAGCCAAGGTATACTTTGATCAACTTATACCCATTTGATCTCATGCCTAATGCCTAAATTGTCCTTTTTCTCAAATACTTGTTCTCCCCAGATTTTATTCCCTTCAAATCCATTTCAACCCTTGCTCTCTGAAGTTAAAAAAACCAGTCTTCTACAGCCTCTTGTTGGAAAAATGTGCTCTTTGCTTTCGTCATCCTCCCCAGCGTTCTCAGGTGAACTTGTTTCAATTTACAAGCCCCTGCCATGGTGACAGGAGCCAAAGCACTGCTGTCAGTCCTAAAGCCGACCTACAGGCAGGTACCTGCTCCAGTTTCAGCCTCTCTCACTGCTGCTTGGTGCCTCATTTTTTCCTGGCCTTCATTTGGAGATTTATTTTAGTTCTCAGTTTGGTCTCAGGCGCATCTTGAAAATGGCCTCCTTCTCCCCCTCTGCATTCATTTGCTAATATGGGTTACATGGCTACGACACTATTTTGGTCAGTGATTCTCTGATTCCATTTCCTGGCAATATTTCTCAGATCTATAATTCATATCTTGATTTCTCAGCCTCTCTGCTACTAAAATTGCCAGACACTATTTTTGGAGTAGATGTCAAGGGCAAGCTTCCCTCCAGGTGTAGAGAATGGTGGCATTTCATTTCACAGGGACACTTCTCTGTGGTCACAGCGCAAGGCTCTCAGCTCTTATAGCAGCACTGAGCACAAAAATTCCAGGTGCTTTAACACTCCTCTGGCCCAGCTGCAGCTTTGGCAAGGATGGGCTTGCGTGGCTTTACAGCAAGTGGCCACAGACCCAGGAGGGGCTGCAGCTCTGCACCTTGTCACACAGCAGGACAGTGCCACAGCTGGGAACAACCACTGTAACTCCAGCCTCCTGGGTAAAGCCAAGTCTCATAAGCACTGCCCTCCCCTGCAGCTGGTTACTGGGCAGGTAAACCTGCAGTGATGTCTGGGCAGTCAGAGAGGAAAGGCCCCATAATTGTTCAGGCTTTTCAGCCTTAAATTGCAGAAACCTAAGAAGGCTCATATTTGCCCCTTTCAGTGGAACATGATTGCTAAAGAAAGAGTCAGTGACCTTTACCTTTATTTTTTGTTGAACCAATAATTTCATCAAAAAACCCACAAAATTAACACGTTACCTAAGAGTGTATGCCAAGACAGGAGGACCAGAGGAGATATTTTCAATAAAACTAGAAATTGCTCTAATAAGGGAAAGAAATGATAGAAAAATTGTGGAGGAAATTATATATAAGATGAAAAACAATGTTAGAGGATCACCTATGCCTACTGCAAAACTCTCTGGAGTATCCAGAAATCTCAGTCACAACCTGAGTTTCACATTCGGTTAGAGATATATGAACCTGAAGAGGCAAGGAGGGGAGATATATAAAGACAGGTAATGCTGGCAGAAGTCTGGAGACCTTTTAAGATGCCTTAGATATAAATCTGTTATTTAAAAAAAAAATCTAATAAAGCACACAATCATGCTTCTAAACATAGGCTTTTACCTGTGATTGGGCCAAACCATAATTTCAGGAGAAGAAGAATCAAAGCAAATGCTCATAGGAGAAAATCTGTTGAAGCTGTGAACTTTTCACCTTTAACAGCAAGTAGTGACCACAGGGTGCAAGATCAGATGGTTGACTCAACCGCCAAGTAACGAAATTAGGCTAAAAGTTAGATCTAGTCTGCCCAGAGGCAACATGACAAATTAGATTCATCCCCTCCCCGTATTTGTATTAGTGCACTTTTTTATTAGTGAACAGATTATAAAAGAAGGCTTTGCCTCAAGGCAGGGTTTTCTGGCACTGAACTAATTTTCAAGCTGAGGTTCTCCCCTGAGGGCACAATAAGACCCTCCCTTCTTTGCAGCCAAGGATCAGATCCTCAGCAAAGATTTACCTGTGAAAAGCTCTCAACATGTTTGGAGCTTTAAAATGTTTTAAAATTATGACTGATGAATCCACATAATGAGTCTTAATTACTGGGGGGGGAGGGGGAGCAACAATAATAAAAATCCATTCAGAATGTATGTTTATTAAGATTCAGCTCAGTGAAGTCTGAAATGTGCAAGGTAGTAAACATGCAAAGCAGCATTAATACAGCAAACTTAGTTTAATCTGAGAACCTGGCTGCATATGTTTTAAAAGCTTTTCTTTCTGTAAAGCTACGTAAATGGAGATATATTTTATTAATAAGGAAATATTTTGTATTTTTCTAAAATAATTCATTGTGTTTCACTGACAATATTTATTAAAAATAAATTGGTTTAAACTCAACTCTCTGGAGCAGGCTTTGTAAGCTCATGCTGGCTCCCAGCCTCGGTTGGTGGTCAGGAGCGAGAACTGCTGACAGTGCAGGTGGCCACCCCTCTTCATGACAAGGCTGCAGGCTCATAACCTGAAAGTCTTGTGGCCCTGTGAGCTCTTGCAGTCAGTCATAAGTGTTAGTGTTTCCAGCACGAGGCCTCACTTTGCAGACACAGCTGCGTGGCATCCCTCTGACCTGGAAGGGAGCTGTGAATCAAGAATGCATTTCTTTTTCCTCTGAAGATGAAAGACTTTCAAAATTAATTGCATGACATTATGGCCTGTCTGTGTTGTCAGCTTTGATTTTGCTGTGACAAACTGATGGCCGCTCCCTGTCACGGAGAGTGACGCCGTGCCTGTGAGCACAGCGCTCATCAAGTGGCAGCAGCGAGGAAAGCATCACTGCGATCTGCATGGAAAGCAGTTCCGTGCAGGGGGATGCCAAGGGTGAGGCAAGTGCAGATGTTACACTCACACAGGGGAGCCTACACGGCCATGGCTCACTGCAGCTGGTGCTGGCTGAGCCATACCACCCACAGCTCTGTGCCAGGTATCCGACTTCCTGACCCCATCCCCACAATCAGTCCAAACTACTGAGGGGAACAGGCTCCAGAGGTGTCATTTTGAGCATTCAGAGCTGAATACACAATCATTAGGACTAAAATCAGAGCATTTAAAGAGCAGCTCTGCAACTGCCTTTGCAGGGCATTGCAGAGCAAGTGGGAGCAGAAGCAGAGGGAGAAGACCAACTCCTTTTCCCTTTAGAGGGCAGTGGTGCTCATCGTACAAAAGCTGCTTTTTCAAGGAGGCAAATCCCTCATCAATAACAAGCAGGTCAGCAGCAGCAGAGCAGCAGCAAGGAATTGGGACCAGTGCTGAAGTGGTGCTGCTGGGTGCACTGCACCGTGCAGGACAGCATCTCACCCTGATGTACTTTCTGTAATGCTCTGTGCAGGGGCTCATTAATTTCCCCTCATTTTCATGCACAGTAATCAGACATGTAATTACGGTTCCACCGAGAGGCTTCCCACCACACCACGAGCACATCCCAGAGTGAAGTGCTCCTCACCATCAACGTGTGCCAAATTGCAGCCTCTCTTTGAGCCAGATGAGCCCGTCCTGTGAGATTTATGCTGAACCTGTTCAGAGAGCCAAAAAAGAGGTGATTTCGAAGGCAGTACCAACCTTTTCATGGGCTTGGGCGAGGCCTCCCGCTCCAGGTTGGAGGAGGCGTGTTTCACATGCATGGCGTTGTAGGAGGTGTGGGTGTACTCGTTCTCATCGCTGTAGTCGGGACCCAGCAGCGTTCGAGCCCATGTCCCCATGTCATAGGGAGGCAGAGTCCCCCCAAATTCAGAGGGCAGGCATTCAGGGTGTATTAGCTGGTGAAGGCTGTTCAGGTTGTTACCATGAAGAAAGATCTTTAACAAACAAAAAAGAAAATTCAAAGTCATCATCGACTCCTTACTTCATTAAGTACAATTATAGCGGCACTAATGAGGTGTGGAGCGTCATTAGTTGACACTGCAGTTTCAGGTGGGAATTTCAAAAGCTCTCAGGGCTTAGTTGGCAGAAGAGGGAGGATTAACTTCAGGGTGGGCAGCTGAAGAATTAGGCTGGCACTACTAACACTTCTGTAAACTCTGATTCGCTTTCCTTTGGCACATGACGATTTCTTAAGTACCAGATCAGGAGACGCAGAAGTCAGGAATTATAACTGATTATTGCTACTGTAAGAGGATAGAGGCTTACATGAAGAGCAGTGAGAAGAAAAGTGCGACAGTGGAGCTTACTGAAAGCAGGCGTAAAGAGTAGGACTTCAGCATCTGAGAGGGCCACTAGCCCTGCACCCAGGACAGACATTTCCAGGGGTGTATCAGGCTGTGTCACCACTCAGTGCTGCTTCAGCAATACTTGTTTCTTTAATCCCTCTTTGCATTCAGGTGGATCCTACCCTTTTCCTGCCTAGTCAGACCAAGCTCAGGGTGGGCTCTGGGGTCTCCTGAGGGATTTTTCAGCTGTTGTTTGACAGACTGCAGAGAGCAAATGGCTAGGATGACTGCAGAAGCACCAGTTCACTTGGGTTTCAGTGGAGAGGATCTGCCTCTTCTGCAGTGTGAGCAAACAACCTTCAGGCATGGGTACTTTTGGTGGAAGCAAGTGGGTTACCATCATGTGAGAACAGTCACCCTGCTGAAGGAATGTAATATGAATTTTTACTCCTACAAAAAGAGTTGAACTGAATTTTCCCTCACTTGCAAGTAACTTCAGGCAGACCTGATAGTCCCTCCACATTGCCAATTCTCTTTATCCCTGAGTATGTCTCAGTAAAATGTATCCATGCTTTGTTAGTGATAACAAATTTATGGTCCCTGGCTGAGTCATTGATTCAATCCAGACCATTCCAAACTCTAATTTTTAATAACAGCAGCAATTCTCTTATACCATATGGAAAATGGAGAGAAAAAAAAACTAGAAAAGAAAACAGGCAGCTACTTGGAAAATCCAGGTCTGCAGGGTCCTCCCCACCCCCACCCCCCACCCCTATCTAGTTACCCTTTTCCTTGTCTTGTCTTTGAGGAATGGTTTGATTAGCGTGTACAGGGCATGGATGTACCAGGGCTGATTGACAAAATGGACTCCTCCAAAACGTGCAGGAAAGCTGTCCTATAGAAAGAAAGAAAGGAAGGCAGTTAAGAGATGCAGTGCTTTACTCCGGCAGTCAATAGGATGAAAGTCGCAGGAAAAATCTGTCTCTTTCCATCTGCAAACGAGCACTGGGAGGGGGCAGGAGGAAAATGGAAAAACAAAAAAGATGCCTGTAAGCGTTTGTATCAGTTTCCTCTGTGGACAGAGGCAGTCCCTTCGCCCCTCCACACACTGACACATCAACTGCCGAGGAGATGCTGAAGATTTAAAGCCAGGTCTCCAGCCACTTCTCATGAACATTTTTTAGCTCCGTCAGGGCATCTGACTCCCCTGGCCTGGGAAGTGAGAGGGGGTAGATGAGCACTGCTCCCTCGAGGGGAAGCTTTCTAATTTCTCATTGTATAGCACAAGGCAAGGCCCCGGTTCCCACGCACAGCGCTGCTCAGAGCTCACCTTTTCACCCTTCGGCCTCCCTGCCTCCCCCTGCTAAAATCATCATTACAATGGCTGACCTTTCGGGGTGAGCAAGCAGCATATTACAGGGAGGAGGATGGGTGGGAAATGCTGATAAGTGAAGGTGTGGGGAGAGAGCACCATGACAGCACCATGGAAACTGCGGGAGCCGCTGCCAGGCTCAGCACGAACACCCCGGGCATTAACATGCAGGTAGCGTCCCGCTGGCGAGGTGCTCCCCACGGCATCCTACCCTGCTCCGCCAGCCCCTTCTAAGAGGAGGTGGTGGCTGGCCAGCCTTTAAAGGTTATTGTACATTGTGAAGGGTATTTTGTACCCACGATCCTATCTAACAGTCAAGGAGGAGCCTAGGATTTTTTTTCCCAGTGGCATAAATAATGGGACGAGCGCTGCTGCTGTGTGCAAATACTCTTCCGAGGGGAGGAGAGGAGCTTGTCTCTCCTCTGTGAAGGGAGGTTCTGATGAAGCCGTCCTCATCCTGTGTGTGCTCCTAACCCCTACAGCTCAGCACGAAAAGCAGAGTATAATCAGGTCTCTTCCTTCAGGGCTTTGGCTCTGGGACCCAGGCAGGTTCCTTCCCCCCACAATTAGCACAGGGTGTCCTGGGGCTTTCTCTCGCCTTCCTCCCGAGCATCAGAGATTGAGCACAGCTGGTGAGAATACAGGGTGGATTTGTGAGATGATATGAAAAAATCCCCTTATACACCTGCGCTGCAGAGCTTTCGTGCTGCTTCAAGGTCAATTTTTCCCCCAGATTTAACAATATGTATCCATACATCACCTCCTGCAACCCAGGGCAGACCATCAGGACTCTCCATACTCTTGAGCTGCGCTTCACCTTGGCTGTCATCTAAAACCATACTAGGGTAATGTTTGTGAGCAGCCTCAGGCGTTAAGTGATATCTTTTTCTTTTGCTGTACAGTGAAATAAGCCACTTCCACCTCAGACAGGTCAGTAGATCTGAAATCATTACAAATCTGCATATTGGATATACTGTGAAGGACTATTGGGTGATCAGGCCAGCACACAAGAGGACAAGCAGTGTAACATCACAGGTGATCCCATTTTAAATTCCAGTAAATGATGAATTGAGCTTCTGAGACCCCACCTAGTAGTCTGGGGTCCTTAGCCCATGAAAGACATCAACCTGTTAGTGTGTGTCCAGAGGAGGGCCAAAAAGACGATCAGAGGAAGAGGAATAGAGCACCTTTCCTACAAAAACAGGCTGACAGAGTTGGGGTTGTTCAGCCTGGAGAAGGGAAGGCTCTGGGGAGACCTCATTGCAGCCTTCCAGTACCTTAGGGTGGCTTATAAAAAGGAGGGAGAAGGACTTCTTATCTGGGCAGACAGTGACAGGACAAGGTTTTAAACAAAAAGAAGGCTGGTTTAGGTTAGATGTTAGGAAGAAATTGTTTTCTTAGAGGGTGCTGGGGAACTGGAACAGAGAAATTGTGGATGTCCCATCCCTGAAAGTGGTCAAGGCCAGGTTTAATGGGGTCCTGAGCAACGTGATTTAATGAGTGGTATCCCTGCCATGGCAGAGGGGTTGGAACTAGATGATTTTTAAGATCCTTTCCAACCTTATGATTCTATAATTCTCTTTAAGGATGACATATATTCTGTTGGGGTGTTCATTTTCAATAAAGAAGAGTGTATTTCCACTGCTTTTCATGAGAGTTTAGGATGCAGATCTGACTGAGGTAAAGTGCTGCGGTGTTACACGTTGCAGTGACTTCAACTGACTGCTGAGAAATTGCTGCAGAGTCTGAGTCCACCTAGCAAAACACATGGACTGACAGAAGTGTGAAGCCCAAAGTGATTTTTTACCATGTGATAACCAAAAATTGTGGTTTATAGCAGACCAGAGCCATAAAATGCCCATCTCATGCAAAATTCACAAATTCAATTGCCTTCCTCACACATGAGAATGAAGCTTTTAAGATTTGGAGCTTTTCACAGATTATTCCAAAAAAAAAGAAACAAACCTAAGACAAACTGGAAAGTTCTATATTTGCCTTTCTTTCCTTATTTATTTATTATTAATTCTATATTTGTCAAGCTAACTGACATCCCACAAAGCTGTACCTATAAGGAAGAAGTTTCTGACACCTTTGCTCTTTGGAAGTAAATTGTCACAGTTGTTGCCAGGCTGTACTGAAGCAACTAATGTCAGTGTAGAAAATCCAATCCGAGTCTGAAGCACAGGAAAGTAAAGAAATGAAAGATTGGAAGCAGGGGAATAACTTTAAGACACAGAGATTTTATACTGACCTGAAAAAGAAAAATTGTTTTTCCTTCCTGCTGGAATGCACAAATTATATTAATCATTTTTAGTGAGAAACATCAGTCAGTCTTCATTTTCAAGGGGGAACATGTATTTTTTAGAACATGTTGACCAGCTTTAACAATACCCAGAAAGGCCCAAATACTGAGTATTATTTGAACCAGCCAGAGGTTTAAGCTGGCAGTCTGCCTCTAGGAGAAAAAAAGAGCAGGTTGCACTTTCCTATATAGAAAATTAATTTTATGTCCACCCAATGTAGATGTTGAGTCTATAAACTAGCTTCTATCTCACACATCTGTGTTATGGCAAAGCCTTTAATATAACAATTTTATTTAAAGGCAATTGCTTTCTTTTAATTTTGAAGGTACATCCAAAAGTGCACAATGACCCTTGAAAAAGAAGCATGATAGTCAGAAAAAAAAAAAAAAACAACAACCAAAGAACATTTTTTTTGTGTGTAGCTTTCTCCTAAACTTTGTTCCTTGCCCTATTAAGCACATTAAGTTCAATTTGACCTTCATCCCTCAGTCCACCTGCTTTTGTAAGGCTGTCAATTAGAACAAGGACAAAGACTTTTTTTTTAAAGAAAAAAAAACCAAACCCAAAGAAATTTGATATGGGAATCATCCAGAACTGTTTAGAACTGCAACATACTAATTTTGTAGAAGTCTCTAATTAGAGCAGAGCTGTCTTGGAAAGAAAAGCTCCTGTCTGGAGGTCTGCCTTGTGCAGTTCCACTAAGATGTATGAGACATTTCCCACACCCCACTTAGTGTCTCTGCTGCTTTCCCTGGGGCAAGGTGAAAGTAGCTGAAATTGATTTTCTGCTGGAGAGCTTTTGCTTTTAGGAATTCTCTTTTGATTTCTCCTGTCTTGTGATTCCTTGGGAAGGTGTATTTTATGATGAGGTACATTTTTTGGAGTCTACTGTGAAATGGACTCTGGGATCATGGAGCCTTTTCTTAACCTGATTCCTTGTCAAAAATACCCAATCCTGAGGATATACCTGGGTTTTATTCCAGCGTTATAAATGAAATGTAGTACACATGAATTGATCTAATTATTTTTTAGCACTACTCTTCTCTGAAAACAAGGCTGGACATATTAGCATGTAGCTCAGCTATGAAATTACAGAGTAAATAAATACATCCAATCCAGTCCTAATCCAGCTAACCTGCTCCTAAGCAATAGCAGGGAATCACAGAATGGATTGGGCTGGAAGGGACCGCAGCCATCAGGTCCAAACTCCCTGCTCAAGCAGGGTCATCCCAGAACACATGGTACAGGACGGTGTCCAGACAATTCCTGAGTATCTCCAGTGAGGAAGACTCCACAACCTCTCTGGGCAATCTGTCCCAGTGCTCACAGTGGAGCACAGTAAAGTTCTTCCTCATGTTTAGGTGGAACTTGCCATGCATCAGTTTTTACCCATTCCCTCTTGCCCTATTGCACTTGCTAAGGAGGCATCTACCCCTTCATTAAAGTCATTGATGAGTAAGTTAAACTGAACCTGGGACACCACTAGTGACAGGACCCCAACTCAACCCTGTGATACTAATTATGGCCTTCTGGGATCTGCCTTTGAGCCAGTTCTCAATCTACCTCAGTGTACACTCATCCAATCCATACTTCAATGAAAGAACTTCAGGACAGCTGGCTTCTTGGACCGCTGGCTCACTCCACAGTCAGACCAGGACTTCTTCACTGGGACTTAAATTGATCTGAAATAAAGAATGTATCTAACAATGCTGCAGTGGCACCCTCCCAGAGCAGTATAGGCAAACTGAGAGAGATAAAATAGTCCAAACATAGAGTTTGAGTTGACTTAATGAAACTGGAGCCACTGATGGGCCTTTCTTTTGCCTGATTTTTCTGTTTTGCTTTATATATTTGTTTCTTTGCTGTTTTCAGTTATTCTCCTCTTTATCACGGCTAAAGAGAAAGTAATGAAAACAGAGGAGTTTCAACAGACCCCCCAAATCCATGCAGGCTTCAATACATCTTTTGTTTCAGACAGATGAAGGGTCTTCAAGCTTGCAGGTCAGAGCAACATGTTATAGGGATCATCATTTCCCATTTCTGCTCAGACCTCCTGTGCAGAAAAATTTCTGAACTGAGCCTAGAACTTAAAGCTTTTGGTACATAATATTCCATTAAATAGCTTAGGAGGGGAGCTTGAAAGCTATGAAGTTGATTAAAGACAATTGTTCTTACTTTTTGCCTGTTCTTGCCATGACAACACCTATTTCTTTTGGCACAAGTATGCATCAGAAACCTTATACTATGGTGCTGTTCAGAACTGCCTGAAAGCTAAAAATCTACATGACTTTCCAGCATCTCCTCACACCAAAGTGTGTCAGGAACGCAAAGCCATCTTTGGAATATGAAAAATAGGAATGAATCCAACCTGATGCTCAAGGTCATTCCTTTCAAACTACATGAACTGACATCATAAACCAAAGACCTGAGCTCAAAATCCATATTACATCACATTTCTAGGTTACAGAACATCTGAATTTTGAGAAATAAGCATTTTTAAAATGCTTTCATAACCTTTACCCTTTCTAATCAATAAACCAAGCACACACCCCAATGAACTTCTATCTCAACCATACTTGACAGTTTACTGCAAATCCAAATACAATTCCCCTGGAAAGAAAATAATTGCCCACAGATTCAGGAAGATATCAGTCATAAACAAAAGTGTTCAAAGTGAAATGTCATGTAAACTGAGGATAAAAACAGCATCTTCATGCCTGTGCACTTACATAATCAGTTCCCAAGGTGGATTAAAGCTCCCAGAGATCGTATTAATAGTTCAGGAAGATTTTATTAATAGTTCAGTGATAGTTTCTCTATGGAGAATTTCCATGAGTGTGTGATTTTAATGAATTGGCACAATAAGGGAGGGAGGATGTCTACTCTTCAGCTCTTCAGCTTCAGATCCAATTTCAGCCTTTGAAAGAGTGACAGTGCTGGAAAGTTGCTATTCCCTGATTTTACAACTTTGTCAGATATTGGATAGGCTGTGTCCATTAACAACCTGCTCCTGAGCATGTTTGAATCAGTTCTGTGTGGTGCCCTAGGTATGGACAGAGTGGGTTGTTGAATAGGGCATGCTAGGCAAGAAGGCCAAGTGTCCTTCCATTGTCACTACTTCAGCTTCTAATTTTAATGCAGCTCCTAAGAGATGGATGTTTAGTTTGTCAGGAGGCAGTGGGAGGCAGGACCATGGCCATGGGGACACGGGGACTGGGCTGCTCCTGCACCTCTGCAAGTGTTCCCTGGGGCTGAAGGAGCTGGGGCTGCTCTCCCTCACCTTCTGCAGTGCCTCCACTGATCCCAGGCACGTTTCCAATCTCCACCCCGACAAGTTGCTTGTCTTTCCGTTATCTCTTTTTGCTCCCCTGTGTTTTTGAAGAGATGGGAATGCAAAATTAATGTTGCTGCTGGCAATAATTGCAAATCGCTTGCTTCTACCTTGCCATGCCCTCAGAGTACACAGGGCTTGAAAATAGCTGCAGAGCAGGAGAAAAACAGCAAAAAGAAAGACATTAGAGCTAGCAGCATGGCAATCCTGACCTGCTTGAATATGACCATAGAAAGAACTCTTGCAGTCGTGAAGAATTCATTGATTTTGGGTAAGCTGTGACTGTAACTGCTCACACCAAAATGCTCTTTTCTTTGGAGCACTTAATAGCAAAGAACTGGAGCAAAGTCATGGGAAATTGTGAGTTCTTGGTTTATTTTTACATCCATACCCACATATGTAGATGAGGATGCTCTGACGTACTTCTGTCAGAGAACCAGAACTGCAAAATGAACACGGGGATGCATTCTCCTAGACATTTCTTCATTATGTTTGTTATCTCTCCTGCTACACTCAGTAACTTAAAAAATTCAGTCATTTGCAGTGGGTTTCTCCTAGTCATTATTGCACACTAGTGAGGTCCTACAGAGCATCTGTTCATGGGTATTGGCAGATGGCACCAATAAATCAGGTTATAGAACACAGATTTGCTCAGTAAACTTTGATTTGTCCTGATAGAATCATGCTGTCATGTCATCTGGTCTAACAAAATAAGTTGTAACCTTGGGGCGAAAGGGGGATTTCTTCACTATCTTTTTGCAAGAAACCCTTTTCTGAACCAGCTCAGAATAATTTAGGAACAGAAAATTTCCCAGAAGCAGTAACTCTGTTGGATTGACACCATGTTGTGGTGCTACTTTTTTGCTTGGCATGTATCCCCCTTTACACACTTAAGGTAGAGAGTAAGGGTCCCTCCAGAAACAGCAGCAAAAAAATAGATAAATAAATTATATTAATACAGAAACAGCAGGTTCATTCAGGGGCTTGGTTGAGGAGGTTTACAGAGAAGAGAGGAATTCAACATGTGATTAAAAAGTAAAACCCAGAGCACTGAGACACTAATTTGGAAGTAGCTCGTGCATGTGTGCAACTGGGGTGCTGCAGTTTGCTCTAGATTAGGTCATATTAGGTAAAGCCAGATCAGGATGCTTCTGGTGGAGCAAGAAGAGTGACAGTCACCCACTAAGCTAAGGAGGGGTAGTTTGGGTCACAGGCAGCTTAGGAAAGGACATGAATTCACTGGAGGCTATTTTTCAGACTTAGTTTAGGAAGTTGGTATGATCTTTGCAACCAGCTCCAGCAAACCAGGCTGCATTGTCTCCAGTGTTCTGATTTTTGGTGTAAACTGTAGCTCAGAAATCTGTTTATATTCAGCTTTCCTAACGCAGGGCGACTGCAAGCTGAGTTGCTTCTATTCCTGTATCTCACTGAATGTGAACGTTCTGAAATTAGCTGTGGGGGAAGGAAAAAGCAGCAGGAAGATCATCAAAGCTGAAAGCAGTTTTGGGCTTAATTAGAAATGGCAAAATGTGCTGGGCACAGAGCAAGCCTGGCCTGGAGACCTGCTGGGAGAGCACAGCTCAGCAGGGATGTGTCACACACCAAGCCCTGGGCCGAGTGTGACCCGTGAGCTTTGGCTGCTCATTCAAAATCTTCATGGCAATAAAGTCCCCATGCAAGCTTTGGGTTACTGAGAGAAATGACCTCCCTCCAGTCCTTTCTCCCTGACACCAGGAGATAAAGTGGTGTGTTTTATCTCCACTTGAGCTGTTGTTGGGTGTTTGTGGGTGTGAGCTGCTCTCAGTTTTGGGGTGTGGTAAATAAGTAGGCTTCTTTTGTAGGCAGATTTTAACGCAGGGCATTCTGAAGTAAAATGCCCACCAGCAGAACAAGCACTTCCACCAAAGAAGGTAACAGTCAGCATTAAGACAGCTTAACCAAGGAGAATCCTAATTCCCTAGCACCTGGAAAAGAAACTACTCAGGAGCACTGGGGTTGAAAGTTTGGCATTGAAAACTCGACCCTAAAAAAGTTCTATTTTTAATATATACTTTTTCAAAAAGAATAGAGAGAATAGGGACATTTTTTGAAAGTAATTTTTTTAGAGTTAAGCTTTAAACAAAATTAATTAGTATTGTAGTAAAGAATACCACTGTTTTCTTTAGCTGATCTTATTTGAAGTTCTCTCCTAGCTATTTCTGTTTCCATAGACAGGCCTTGCACTGATTCTGAAGGGCAGTAGATCTGTAGGACACCGTCATTGAAAGCACAGGGTGTGAAGTAGTTAGGGCAAAGAAGATGGCACTGAGGCAAATTCAGCGGCATTTAAAAGGCTCTTGAAAATAATGAGTTGAATGCATGCAAAGTCAGTCATGGAAAGCATAATGAACAGCATTTATGCCTTATTTCTTGTCCAGTACTGAGATTTTAAACAAAAAACCCTGTACAGAGACTCTCTTTAGATATGCATTGTTATGCTGAGATTCTCTACATTGTCTATATATAACATCTGTTCTATATTTTTTTCACACTGCCACTTGCATATGTATGTACGCATACATATATACATGTACTCACACACACACACACACACACATCTGTATATACAGTTGCTCTCTACTGAAATAGCCGTGTGTGAGCAAAGGGCAATGAAATGAAGGCCAAACTGCCATGGTGAGGACAAATGCCCACAGCATTAGTTAAAGTCAGCCAGAGAAAAGCAATTAAAAAGGTCTTGTGGCACATGCATTGCTTCTCAGGAGACCTATTGACTTTGCAGAGAAGCTTTTCATCTTTGCCTGGTATTAAACAGAATTCCTAAAGTCGCATTACACTTGTGTTGTGATTGAAAGCTGACGATGGAGAAAAGGAGATTTTGTTATTTATAGTGCTAGGCAACCTATTTGCTGCTGAACAGAAGTCTGATCTAGCCTGGCTTGAACAATGCATGGAATCATTTAAAAGCAGCATGGAAAGGAGATTATAAACCATCATTGTGATGAGATTATAACCTAGCATGGTCAGAAGAAAATGGTCAAACAATTTTTTTATTGGCAATTGTTGACGGACTGAAACAAAATATTTGATGGAAATCATTCCTTTTCCAGCAATTATCTTTGCATCTAGCAGTAAATTAAAATAGTCCTTTGTGTTGACTCCTCCGTACAAGTCCTTGTAGGTACCACAGGCTCTTAGCAGTCCTTTTCTCAGAGCTATCTGTTAAACAAGAGTTAGGTTCCTGTCTTATTGCACTAAGAATTTTGTATTTTACTCTAATTTGTTTGAGACAGAAACCTCATTTTAAAATTCAAGGTTTCCCTTCACCTAGCACTTGCACAAACAATTTTAAAACACCCTTTTTTAAAAAGCCTTTTTTAAAACACCTTTTTTTAAAGCACTCTTTTAAAAACAATTTTTTTTGGTCCCTGTCAGCTTTGATAAATGTCCCATAATGATAAGTGTCCCATGGTGAAGATTTCTTTACCATTTCTTTATTCTCTTTCAACAGGAGTGTGTGAATATGTGTGTATCCGTATGAGAGCAAACCCCATGAGCTACTTTGTTTTAAAGGGAGTCAAAATGCCAAATGCCTGCACAGTGGGGGAGACCCTGCTCTTGGTGGGTGCAATATGAGGCAGCTCACACTGCAGCAGATTAACACCTGATAGCAGCATCACCTTTGCCTCGTATACAGCCTCTTATTCTTCAGACCAATAGAGGCCTAAGGAAAAAAACCCACCCTCTTATTTTTTGCGTGATTCAGTCTCTGTCCTTGTCCCAGTCTCCAAGTGAGATTGCTTTGCTGTCTTATCCGTTCATGCTGAAGGGAAAATTGTTTTGTGTATTTGTATTTCACAAAGTCCCACATAGTCACCAGACTGATTTAACAGAAGCAGACCAATGTGTCAGGTCTGCAATAAAATATAATCTCTTTGTGTCTGCCCCTTTGTGATCTCTTTCTCTCTATATTTTTTTTAATAACAGAGCGGTGCCTTGGTAATGAGAAATCTGACCATAATTTAATGTTCTTGGAATAAGTTTTGATAATAAAAAAATATGAGTAATGTTAAAAATACATGTGGAAAGATTTAAAGATACATTGTGGAAAATATATTTTTAGGGAAGCTATTTTTACCGTATCAGACTGCAATTCAAGTTTCATGACATTTTCAACAACATGCATTTAAGAAAAAAGTCATGAAGACCATTTTCTTAGTGAAGGGCCTTGTACTGTGCAGTACAAAGAACTGATGTTTTTCACTGATGTTTTTCTGCTGTGGTTATAAAAGCAGGCATTGCTAATAGCACCACCAATAGCTAAGATTGTCTGATTGTCTGATTTGTTGCAACTTTGCTGTAGTTACACATTTTGTGCCCAAAAATTTTAACAGGGAGCCAGACATATTTTTATGGGAACAGTGTTGGAGGCTGGGGGTGGGATGACAGTTTCTCCATGGTCTTAGAGAAAAAAAATATTGTTTTCTGCACTTCAAAATATTTCTATGATTATTGGAGGGTGGAGATTTAAATCTCAGAACTTTTGGAGCATGGATGCAACCTTTCACAAAAGGTTTTCCTGGCACACGTGGATTTAATGACACAGAGAGAATTTGCAACTCTGTGTATGTGTGTGTCCAAACTCACTCAAGGAAGTGTGGAGGCTGTTTCATAGCCCGACTAGCACAGTGATACCCTCTTGCCTTAAAAGCTATGATCAGTCAAACTTCTTGGAGCTCATTAGCTATGTTCTCCCAACAGAGAGGGAGGCTGCAGCCCCAGCCCACAGGTGGGAGGTAGAACTCTGTCTGCAGTGGTTTCTCCCAGAGATGTCATAAAGCACTGGTGCTGTCAGGGCCCCCTGAAGCTGTACTGTGATACTCAGGTTTTTCCTTTCCTAAGTGCGTGACTTTGCCATTTTGATGTTCTTTTTGTGCTGTGTTCACCACCTAAAGCAATGCTAGGCAGCAGTCAGTGCAGCTCATTGCATAATCACTCAGAATCAGGGCTTTTGTCAGTTTGGCAGCATTAAATGTCACCTAAACTTTGTACTCTTTGCTACATGAAATACATGCTTATACTCTCTGCAATAGCTCTTTCATTTCCATAACACATCTTCCCTTCAGTTCACACTTTTTAATACTCACATGTACTCTTTACTGCCACCTTAACTCTGACTACAAAACAGCTTTAAAAGACAGCAGTAGAAAAATGGTTTCTGATGTCTGTGTAGGTGCAAGAAAAGCAGAGCATTAACGAGTGCAGTTCCTCAGTTTTCCAGTATCATTGGCCAAGCATGGATATCAGACTGTGGACATAGTACCAGGTCACTGTTCAGCCCTTTGGCATCCTGTATATTATCAGCTGCTCCCACTCCAGACCCTAACAAGAGGAGTCTGAGTTACCAGTGAAGTTTACTGCCTGAGTAGTGCTTGCATTTCCTTCTCCAAAAGCTTACTCTAAATTGTGTTTTCAGGCACCACAGCATCAGTCTGTAGGCTCATGATTCCTTCACTCTGTGGTTCTACTCCTAAAAAATTTGCTCTGATAATTTTTTTCAGAGGGAAGAGCAGGGAAAAATTCCTCTGAATTTGATAAGACTGCAGTTCACAGGAAGGTGTGACCTCCTTCCTCAGCCACCTCAGATTAAAAAGCCATACAAATGTTCATTCTCCTCTTTATTTTCATATTGGGTAGAAGTAACACATTAAGTACTGTTACATGAAATCTTAAATGAATGAGGTTTCCTCCACCCAGAGACTGGAGTATCCTCTGGAGGTCATATCTCTGGAGGCCATTAAATTTGCTAGGTAGGTACAGGACAATCTGTCTGTACCTTCTTCTTTGAAGGCTTCCCATCAAGAACGCTTCCCACCTAATTGCAGGCAGCAGCTTATCCTCCTAATTAAAGTCCAAGCACTGGGTACCAGTGCAAATTTGCAAATTATGTGGTGTCATTAACCTTGACTTTTTCAAGACTTTTGGCACAGTGGCATGTATTGTCCCTCTATCAAATGGCAGAGATTTTTTTGGAGTGGTAGTGTTGAGTTCTAATCTCAAAGTTTGCCCTGCTTTAAGCTATGAATGGGGTCTGATCTTCCAAATTTACTTACCCCATGATTCTGTGGTATTTCATATGTTAAAGTACGTGTGCATCTCAGGTTGTCAGAGTGTTCCTGCCCTGTCATGTTCCACACTTACTGTTGACTGATCACTGGTTACTCAGGGCTTCAGGTTACAGCTTCCATTTAAAGCTGAAGCTTTTATCATCTTTATAATATGCCACAGAATTTATTATAGAAATGGGCAGGAAGGCAAGGCTTATTTATTATCTGCTTTGCTGAAAAACCCATATTATGAGCATAAATGACAGCAATAAACAAAAGAAAATAACCTGTTCAGACCAGAAGAAAATCTATATCACTTACTCCCTGCATTGAATGGTTGTTCCAAGAATGAAGGATTTCCTTGTTATTAGGAATGTGCCAGGTGAAGAGAAGTTATCAGAAAAGCTGCATTCCCTATTAGCTGCTGCAGAGTGTTGCACATGTGCAATGCATATTAATCCCACTTACGTCCATCAACTCAATTAAAACCTCCCCATTACTGAAATCTATAACTGGCACAGCAAAGTACCCGAGCTTAGTAAAGAGTGTCCATTTATGCTGTTCACTGGACAGCTCTCCAGTAGTGCTAGGTTATTTCTGAAAGGAAGTAAAAAATTTTGGCTGAATATCCAGAAATTTGAAAAACATTTGGAGATTACAACCAAGGCCGATGTTTGTCTGCAAGTGTTAGTGAGAAGCTAATAGTATTACTGGATGCTTTGCAGATGCTTCATCTGTGTGTTTCGTTTTTGCTTTTTTTTACTTTTGGCAATGACACACTTTATATTATATATATACACCATAACGTGCATGTACAGTACATCTTTGCACAAAAATTGAAGATAAGGTCCACTGACAACACACTTACAATGCAGAGGTTACATTAATATATTTCCCCACTTCTGTCAGGATCTGTTTGGGAATATCAATTCACCACTTTTTGGTAATTGGTACCATAATCTTCAAAATTTTAAGAATAAAAAGTCAACAAATTTTTTTTTCAAATTGTCTCCTCTAGGTACTGTGTTGTTTCAATTTTTTAGCTGCATCTTAGATGCACTGTGTTGTATAGCCTGGGAGATCTCTTAAATAGGTTCTGCTATTTGAACTGATTGAGTTGTAAATGGGTTCAGACTATGAAAATCTGCTCAGTGTGAAATCCACCACTGCATACAGCAAATTCCTCACTCAAGATGATTATTGAACAACTGATTTTCTCAGTAGTAAACAGCAAGAAAATCTCGTAACAGAAA
>VYZP01077424.1:6790-86591 GCA_013400635.1 Hypocryptadius cinnamomeus | reverse complement strand
AATCACATCAAGCACATGCAGAAGCTTATTTTCAATTTTCTGAAAGTTTATAATTTGACACACTGTTCCAATTCATCCCAACACCCCACCTTTGTTGGTCAGCACTAAACAGCTTTGCTGCTCACCTTACCTGGTTGACACCAAAAGGAATTTTTCAAGCAACCTTTTGATTTTCATCAGTTTCCTTTCCTCTGCCAAAGCCAGAGTCCCATGGGGGAAACAGGGGTACAATGATGACTGCACACTGATCACTGAGCATCTCAATTTTTAATGAAAGACATGGGGGAAAAAAATGAACAGTGGTGAACTGTCCACATTATGAACAGCCTGTGATGAATTTTAAAATGCTCAAGCATATCAGCAATAGGTAATGTCACATATTTCTTTAATTTCTAAATGGGAATGAAAAAAAAATCATGCCTTTGGCACAAGGACCATTCTAGAACTTACAGTACACCAGGAATCAGCAGGTCAGGCACTGGAACCATAGGAAAAAGTTACTTCAGTGAAGGGTGCAACAATCACAGGATTTATTATTCAAAAAATAACATTCTCCATGCAAATGGTTTCTCTTACAAAAAGCAACATTGTTGTTTCGCCAGCAGAAACGCTGTGCTCCAAAATAAAATTAAGACCAAACCTCCACAAATTTCCACTGCAACCTTAGAGACTGTGGTATACAGGGAAGATATATCAGATTTTTTATCTCCATTGTTTCATGTGATAGATCAACTCACTCTCAACACCAAGGAGAGATAAAAATCAATAAAAACCCCTGCCTTTTCCAAAGACCAGATCCTGCTTATTAATTACAACTTTTCAGGATATGCAACTGAAGCAACACACTTTGTACTAACTTTCAAAACACAGAAACATAGAAAGAGTAAGGTTTCATTTTAACAGTGGTGTTCAATCATCTTAGAAATCAAGAACAATCAAGCAGGTCACACTCTTTACAGCTTGCCCAAACTCTCTCTTGCAATTTCTGCCTCAGTTTCAAGTTCCCAGGAATGTGTTTTTACAACAGCAACACAGGCCTTGGGGGCTGCAGAAGGACCCATCCTGCTCATGCACCACACACCCCTTCCCTGCCCCATGCACATGGCCAAAAAATAAATCCGCTTGCCAAGCTGACAGAATAGGAAATACTGTGGGGTTTATTGCCTCTGTTCTCAGAAAAAGCAAGCAGAAGGTGATATCCAACAACCTAGAAATGGTGGTATTTTTGCCATGACAATGCCTGGAAAAAAGCAGTCACACTGTCATGCTTGAAGGAAATATTAACTGGACTATAGTGGTTTAAATGCAATTCTTTCATAATCTACTGTGAAATAACAAGGAAAAAGAGCAACCCTTTGCTGAAGCAGTTTTATCTCCTATAAGTGAGAGAAGCAAGCAAGTTATCGTTTGTCCTGGCACTTGTTGTTCTTAAAACTAAATCCATTACATAGTTAAGTGGACAAATGAAAGAACAGTATTATTCACATTATTTACTTTATAACTAATCCAAAGTAAGCAATGAGCTTATGAATAGAAGCCCTGCTTTGGCTTCAGTGACTCCAAAGCAAGTCCAGTTGTCTGGAAAATGCTGAATTAAAATTGAAACCAAACCAGCTACACCTTAACCACACTGGTCAGTATTATTCCATTTCAGGAAACAAAAGTCAACTGTCAGTCACTTTACTGTTTTTATGAAAAGAGACATCTGCTTGGCAAGAAAAACTAGGCAAAATGTCCTAGGTAGGACCAGCTGAAGGAGTTTCATTTGCTTGCTTGTTTTAAAGCTATCATTGAACAGCTATCACAAAAGGCTCCTCTACCTTCAGCTTTCACAAGACAGTAGCTTTTCCGTATGACACAACTTTTCCTACCGCTTATGTTATTTAGCTTGTGGGTTTCTGCACTGCTGTTGGTGCTATTCCTCTTTTTAAATTTGGCAAGAAAACCACAAACTCCAAGTTTAGTGAAGCATGTCTTCTTCTCCTTACTGTCAGGGAATTAAAGGAACAGCAGTTTTATGTGACAATACTTATTGCACCTATTTTGCTGGTTGCTAGAGTTCAACCTAGAAATAAGAACAGAAGTACAACAGCTACCTTAGCACAGTCATCAGGGCAGATCTTTCTCCTGGTATTCCCAACATCTTGAAAGTAATGTTGTTTTTCACATGAACATTAGGAAAGAACCCAGCCTACCTTTACATCAGGCTTTGTTAAACCCTTATTAAGGACACAGTCCCCATAAGGGGCTACATAAATGATAACACAGCAGCATTTGGGTTCCTGGGCCAGGGCACAACACCTGAGCAGCCATACCCAGCAGTCTGTCCACTGAAAGGTGGCAGAGCCTCCCAACAGCCCATGTAACACTGCACACCCAGTCAAGGGAAAAAGTCTGTGGAGAACAGCTTAAGCAAAACTAAATCCCACTTCTTACAGCAACTGCAGCTTATCTTCAAGGATGCACAGTAGTCTCTGTTAGACCACATGCTGGGAGATGTTTAGACTTCTTTCTGTAGGACAGAGCAACAACTGTAGCAAGAGGCAGAAATTAAACTTAAGAAGCCCAGCAGTCTTCAAAAAGGTAATGCTGTAGGTAGGGCTTTTTTGCACAGAAAACAGTCTGCTTCAGAAGGACAGAAAACCAGTTACACTTAGAAACACAGCATCACCTTGAATCAAAGAGAATGAGGAAAGGTGAAATATTCTTCAGGCACCCTAAGTTTCTAAACAACTTAAAAGGCCCCAGCTAAATATTTCCCCCACACAAGATGAGGCTGCTCCCTCAAATGCAACAGCGCAGTAAAAGGTAACTGGTGATCCCAGCTCACGTGCACAGCACCCGCACAGCACACCTACATCCTCACTGAGGCCATGTCCTATTCATAAAACCAATCACTGAGAATCACCGCAGCCTTCCACTGTGGAATGGTAGCTGGCAAAACCAAAGGGATGAGAATAACGTGGTTTTCCTGCAATTGCTTTACCTGAGTTCCACATCTAACTACATTCCCAGAATCAAGCTGTCTTCTGCTGTCTCAGATCTCTGTCATCTACTTCTCTGCACATGGAGACCAAGATAACATAGCTACCTAAGCACAGTGAAAATATAAATGCTAACCTATGTAAACTCTTGAGTTTTTAAAGGATAATTGTCATTCAAGTTCATACATGGAGCTAGCGAAGACTTCTCACTGTGGGAGGTAAGCACAAAGGTCATACATGCAGTTTCCTGGTACTGTAAGGCAAATCTGAAAATGCTGTAGAGCAAAACAGATCCTTTGAGGCACTCACAGGTGGTTCTCACATGAAGATTTCTTTTTCTTAAGTTACGAAATGAAGGGATGGAAAAGGACAGTCCACAACCAGAGTGTTCTTTCTAACAGTTGCACAGCAAATTGGCCAGCATTTTAAAAAAAGTTAGAGACTTCATAATGTGGAGGAGTTAATCTTTTTCCTTTTTTTGGAATTTTTTTCTATTATAAGAGTGACACTGTTTTCAAGGATGTAATATTCCAGATTATGATGCAGCTGTAGCAGTTGAAGTGGAAACCGAAAGAAGCTAAATTCTCAAGTGTATCCAACTTTCTTAAAAATACTTTCAAAACTTCTATTAATATCCATCTTAAAACCAGAAGCGTTCATAGGAAATTGATTAAAATTTAATAAAAAAAGTTTTGTTGGACAACTATGCACCACAGCAATATTCTCACTGAAGTTATGACTTACTGCCAAATTTTTTGAGGGTTACCTGGACCAGGGAATATTTGTACATAAGTCTCCTCAGTGCATGTTTGAAGACTCCTGAAGTGACCACTGGAAGACATTTCTGTGCATTTTGTCCAAGGGGTAGTCTGGCCTGAGAGTTTTAAAATAAGGAAAACCAGCTTAAAATACTACTTGATCCAGAAATATGCTGCTTTGAAAATCAAACACCCTCAAGTTTTTCTTAAATAAAACTGAATCAGCTAGCTTAAATTCACACGTGGCTTTGAAAACTGTGCTCACTTTGCTATTCCTCAGTCCTCAATTGAAGATGGAAGGAAGAACACAAACTACAAATGTTTGTAGAAAGGCTAAAATTCAGTGTAATAGTTCAGGTTCTGCTTTCAGCACAACAAATAAGCCACGAATATGTCACCAGCCATGAAAGCTGGATGCCAAACAATTGAGAAACATCTGGTGCATTCCAGAAGCACAGCTAATGTCATCTGTAATCTTTCAGTTCGACATTATAACTCAGCATTAACCTACTCTTAAAGGACTAGCAATACCGAGCTTCACCGAAAGCAGAAAAGCCAGCAGCTTGTCAGAACTATCAATCTTGATATTTTCCTTGTATTGAAAAAGTTGCCAGTATGAACAACTAGAAACATCAAACACTGAACACTTTGCATTATGCTGCTTCACCTCTCTTGGCTCTGTTTTTCAAGTCCCTGAAGTCAGTCTTTGGACCACTTGAACTGCCTTTCCTCCCCTTTTCTTCAGGAAGAGATCATCGAGGTTTGAAGGGGAGAGAAGCCAAGAGTTTTTGCAAACCTCTGCTAAGTTTGTGCAGGTTCCTTGCACTCTCCTTTTGCTGTATTCATATTGCACTACTTTTTTTTTTTCTAACTTTTTTTGCTTGTTTTGCTTCAAAGCAAAGACATACAGGTTGTTACCACAGACACTTGTCACAAATGCCATATTTAACACACAGTTCTACCAGCAAAGACCTCTACTATGCTGTCTGAACACTGGTATGAAGTTCTTTTCTTTTCCTTCCCTTCTTGTCCCCTCACACAGTTGATTAAAATCCCTATAATTTCCACCTGTCCATCTAATAGAAGCACAGGACCTTAAACTAAGGAGGAATTCTGAAGAGTTAAATGCAAAAGAATTCAAAAACACTGGATTCTGTCCAAAATCTAATTTAAAAAGTCCAACATAAAGAAACATGCATAACAGCATTTCATAGCAGAATCTAATACAGTATTTTGGATGTTAACACCCAGTCTTTTGCCAAACACTGGGTGCACTGAGGCAAAGTTTGCCCTGCAGAGGCATCCTACTAGAGCAATGGTTTGACTGTGCTGGGAAGAAACCTGCCAGCCTCTGTCCAGCCAGCACTGATTGCAAACAATACTCATCCTCCTACTTCAAAAGCTGTATGTCTCTTCTTCAGAAGACCTCTACATGTATCAGGAACTCACAGAGCACATGAAAGATGGACTATACTACCATCACTCAGCAGTCTTAATTTTCACTCTACCAGAACACAAGACATGCAAGGCATTTGCTGCCCCTGGGGCAGTGAGCAACATCAACAGTGCTGTCAAGTGCCATTCTTTTTGACACCACTGCTTGGGGAAACCTTTAAGAGACAGGAGAAGTGCTACCACAAGTCACCTGAAAGCTGTCACACAAAAGACTCTTACAGAACAGATTTTATTTCACAGAAAGTTACGACGTAGCCTCAGAACTGTGGGTTCACTCTGAACGGTGCTCAAGACTAGCCCTTGGTGTTTTCACAGTGTGCTTCAAAACACAAGCCCATTTTACATCATTTCCTCTGCTTTAATTCAGCAGTGCTCCCAACAAGCTTCAATGGCTTCCTGTGCATCGCTGCTCAACACCTGCCCCTGCAGCAGCAACACAAACTCCACCCAGAGCTCTCTAAGTATTATTTCTGCAGTTTCTACGGAGAAGACACAAACACCACACACCAACACTGGAGTAGCAGAAAATCTGCCTGGTTACCGATCTGGCTGCAACTGACTATCACACACAACACACTACAAACACAACATCTACATCTGAATTAGTTCAGAACCTCTGTACAGCAGCACCTCAGCCATCAGCTTTAAATTTTCATGTCTTACTGCAATTACACACCTGAAAGCCAGAAACTGTCCTTCCATGTCTCTGGCAACTGGCATTGGAAAAACTATTAGGGTCCTTTACTTTACACAATTAACTGGGACTAATCAATACAAAACTGCTGTAGGTTAATATACAACTTTTTGGAGAACTCAGGCATCTTATAATTTTGGTCTTCCATGAAAACATTCATCTACTGTCCTGACAAAAAGCACAATTAACAGCGCAGACATACTAACCTCATTTTGTGGTTGATGTTCATTTGTCAGAGTTAAATACAAGAAGCAGGTGTCTATATAAAAGAACCTCATCTGTTCAGCAATTTTACTTGGAAATACAATAACTTCAAGTATTGTATTTCTAACCCACTTTTAATTCTCACCTGCATTCTGCATTGTATTATTTTAACTCTGAGCACATGAGAACTAGCCTGGAGCTACATTCAGCAAAAGGAGACGACTGCTGCCAGTCACAGCCATTAGAAGTATGTGGGTAGGACCCATCTCCAGAGGATTTGTTAGCCACGAGAGAATTTTACTTCTGCTCTACAACTGGCACATTGATTTCCTTGAACAGAAATTCCCTCCCGTGCGCCAGAGAAGAGTAAAATTACTTTCCCTAGTTCTTGGGAGAACAAGTGCTGAAAGTGTCTGCCCACCAAACCCTCCCCCAGCATCAGCCCAGCCACCCCTACGCCGCTGAGACAGCTACAGCCCTTCCATTCTGCACTTTTTTCTTTAGTTGTTCTCAAGTGTGTACTTGTACTCAGACTCCCACAGGTAAACATTCTTACCCCTCCATCTACTGAAGCAATGCACTGATGGACATTTTAGGTCATTTCTGGCCGTGGTAGAGGAGCTGATGGAAAGCCTCACTTTTGACAGCAGGATGCATGTGGTGGCTGCTGGGTGCTGATCTGTGCTTTCCGGACAGCTGCCCTAAGTGACATCCCTACCAGAGAGCCCAGCACCAAAAGAGAAGGATCCTCTGCCAGGAGCTGCTTCACCAGTGAAACACCACCACTTAGTACTGGGGAGGAGGAAAGGTAACAACAAAAGCCAGACAGACCTGCCCTTCACCACCCACTCACTCCACCAGTGACAGAACTGAAGGGGGGAAAAGGCTGAAGTAAAACAGAGGCAGCTCTGCCCCTGCTGTCACCACGCTCCTCAAATGCACCTCCCTAAGGAGACATGGGCACCCTCCACTGCAGGCAGGGCAGGGAGATGGGCTCCAGACCAAAACCTTCCCAGGAACACAGGAAGGGCTACAGGAAGCAATCAGACCCAAGAGCACCGTGCTGGAAAGCACCTACAGTGCAGGCAGCCACAAATCAGTAAACAGGCCAATCACTACAGTCACTTTTTATTACAGCTGGAGACGATTGTCAGGAAATAGACTTAAAAAGTACATACAAGATTTCCTCACAAGATAGTTTCTCCACATAATCTGATTTAGAGTCTCTGAACTTCACTCTGAAATACCAACTCTGTTGATTCTTTCCAGAGCTCACATTTGCACTCACAGCTTGAAATAACTTGCCCGTTTTATCAACTTGCTTTTAGAGGATTTGGTGCGTGAACGGAAAGAGCCTTTAAAACAAGTAAGGTAAAGCAGAGATTGTTTCAAGATACTATTCCACCACACCCCATTCAGAAATAACTGTGGAACAAGTGGCTCCTGCCAGCCTTACCATAACCCAGAGCTGCAGCATAGACAGCCCAGTGCCAGCAGAGAGAGTGCAAGCTTCTCACAAGTACTTTAGGGTGCCATGTTTGCACATGCAGCACCTTCAAGGATTAGGGAAAAAAGCCATCTTCCTTTTTCCTTGAATCTCCCATCTTTAGTGACTACACATAGCTTGCAATGATTACATTCTTACTCTTTTTAAAACAGAATTTCTCAGCTATCAGAAACCATCAGAATCACCAATTTAGAATACACACACCACAAAGTATTAGATACTCAAGAAATACTAAGCTGAATAACTGGCTGGTCTACATTTTTAAGTACACACAAAATACCTGCAGCCTTACAATAATCTTTTTTAAAAGACTTGGATAAAAGCAGAAGCTAGCTGCACCCGAAGTGGGTCTCTAAACCAGGGTCTAAAACAGTACCCTATTCAACTACTTCTGCATCAAAAGGCACTCATGACTGGAGGGCTGTAACTTGCAGAATTTTTCCTGTCCTCAAAAAAACCCCAAAACTCTAAGAGCTTAAGAAAAAATAAAGTAATTGCACACTTCCAGATTTTTTTTAATGAGCTATAATATTAATGGACATGCTGGGCTTTTCTAATCATCATTCAGAATGAAGCTGTTCTGGCAGACAGTAAGAAGTGCCCTTCCACAAATTTCTCTTATGAGCTGTGGTTCCAACTTAGAAATAAAACTATATTCCCATCCCCTTCAAAAAGCATTACATTTCTTTTATAAACACCTTGTGAGTTCTGGTCTCATTTCCCACTTCCAGCACTAAGCTTAAAAGAACATAATTAGATACACAGATAAAGCAGTTATTTGTGGTTTGGTCTTTTTTTTTAAAAACAATATGGTCCCGAAAATACTTTCTTCCCAATGTGCCCTTTGAGAATGATTTTTATTATTTCTTAAAGAGAGTCTTGTACTCTTGAAACCCCTGCCTATTTTCTACATTATTTTCCAGAAGCAAAATTATTATGGCCTTTTTCCATACTTGTATTCTGAAGGGCTGATCCTTTAGAGGGCAGATGAGTTAACAAAACGCCAAGGACATGATCAGTTCCAGCACTTATCCAAAGCCTGACTTTCATCCCACCTCTGTGATCCTGTTTCCGCATTATTTAAGGAGAAAATACTGCAAGTCATGAAGCTTGCTTCATAATGACAGGCTGCTTCAGAGACAAGAAAAATATTGTGCAATTTGTTTTCTGCAATGAGAAAAACTGACCTCACATTTCTCATACCCGCCCTCCTGGGAGTTTAGTTTTATCTCTTTTAAAAATTCAGGTGATTCTGATGGATTCTTCTTATAAAGAGGTCCACAGAACACTTCTGGCAAGCGTGAAGTAGCAGACTGTGATGCAGGGGATGAAATTCTTGTGCCAAATATGCTTGTGGGTTTTATTGGTGAGAGACCACAGCTACTTAGTATTTAACCATGCCCTCAGATGATATTTCTCACTGACTTGGGAAGACCCATATCCTGGGGATGGAACATAAAAGCAAAGAATTTACATTCAAGAGTAATTTGGTGCAACTCCTACCACAATGCAGCAGCTGTACCGACAGGTTTGGGGTTTTTTTTTTCTCCTTTATTCCTTCCTTCCTTAAGCTGGAGAAAAACACTAAAACAAAGTCATGGGATCAAGAAGGAAAAGAACTATTCAAGATCAACTAATCTTAATCACACTGAAGTTCTCACATGTTTTCTCCAGCAACAGACAAGCTAAGAAATGTCTGTTTGGGCCGTACAGCCATGTACTTCAGCAACCACTGTTCCTCCTCCCATGTTCAGCTGCTGATGGCTCAGGACAGTGGTGCTGTAGCAATGCTCAGTGCAGGTCTCCTGATATTCCTGGTAAGGACTCACTGGTAGAGTCTCCCATAAAAGCCTCAGGGTGTAATTGAGGCTCGTAGCTAACACCCCTCCGCAAAACGCATCTACCACCACTGACAGCTACTGGGAATAGTTCCAAACTGCTGTCTTTGGTGCTCCTTGGGGACCCTCTATCTAGCTAATAAATAAAGGGAAGCCAGAAGTTTCCTTCAAACACACTAAAGCAAGATAGGAACTTGCAGCTAGTGCATGCTGGAAAACAACAAACTCTCCTACGAGGCCTAGCGTTACAGCCTCCACGGAAAAGAAAAAGGCAGAAAAAAAGGTATTTTTACTGTATGACCTTAAACTGAGAGATATTGACTCAGTGTTGAAACAACCTCTCTTTTCTGCAGTTCTTGAGTTACCGGTGAGAAGACAATAAAGTTACGCCTTATCCATCCACAAGTTTAGCAAAAGAGATCAGCGTCTCAATGTCCACCTGAGAGAGGGACTTGAAAAAAAGGAAAGCACAAACAAACAACAAAACCACAGAATAAAGTAAACACTGATTATACTTCACTGAAAACACGTACTACCAAGTTTAAATTTCTACATACTTAGGTTTAAAAAAGGTCTTGCAAATTGTAACATCCCCCGTTTCTGCTTTAGCATTTCTGAACTAACAGACTGGTGACAATTACACCATTTATTTTTATGCTCAATACCAAACTCTCACAGCGTGCGAGAGCACAGAATATACCGAGCAAGAACGCGTCTGACAAAAACGGAGATGTAAACCACAGTTTAAACAATGCTCAACATTCCACTGAGGATAATTAAGCACCCTCATCATCATTTCCCCTATTCTGGGGGGTTGGTGGAAGGAATGGGGGTTTCTCGCGGCCCCAGCAAGCGCCAAGGCCCCCCCGCAGCCCGGCACAGCCCGGCCGGGCGCTGCCACCGTGCCCGCTCCAGCGCTGCGCGGTCGCGGGGGGGCCGCCTGCTGCATCCCGCTGCCTGCGGCTGCAAAACGCGCTCCCAGCACGCCTACGGCCAGCTAACACAATGGAAACGCAGCCGTGAGGGACAGATTCATTTTATTGTTGAGACAGCGCTACGGTACAACCGAGTGGCGCGGTGTGCCAGGCCGCCGCGCCAGGGCGGTCGGGGCAGCCCCCGGCGGTCCCGGNACCCTCCGCAGCTGTGCCGGCCGCGCCCGCCCGGCGGGCCCCTCAGCGCCGCGGCCGCAGCGAGCGCGCCCGCAGGCTCCCGGAGCTGCTGGGGCTGCCCGCTCGCACCGCTGCCCACCGGACAGCGACCCTGCCCCGCCCTCGGAACAGCCGCGGCCCGGGCACCGACAGCGCAGCTGCTCTGCCTGCCCCGGAGCTCCACGGCTCGCAGAGGTCCGGCAGCAGAACAGTGATGCTGATTTCTCACGAGTTAGCACAACCCTGAAATTGTGATGTAGCCTTTATGGTGGAAACAAGAAACAGTATTTCCCAATAATTATTTTTTACTTATCCAAGTATTTATGTACAGTTCTGTATTTCCAGAAGAACATTTCATTGCACTATTTTTATTTTTTTAAAAATATTATTCGTTTTCTGCAGGGCTTGACCTGAAAGGAAGCCAGGCTTGGGAACTCATGCAGCTTCCAGCCATGTGCATGAATGGTGGCTTGTAGCAGTTTAAAAGGGTAAAGTTCAGGAAGCAGGTAAGATAGGAATGTTCTTCCACAGCTATGTACCAAATGGCTTTGGTCCTGCTCATGAAAAACAGAGTCAGAGAAATCTAGTAAAGGCTTATTAGGTACAGGCCTGCACCCCCTGACTTGACATCACCTGGCTGGATTGCCAGGCAGGCACTGAGGGCTTTCCAGAACAGAGCCCCAGTGGTCTGAGCAGCAGAGGCTGCATCCTTTGTCACGTTACTGCTCTGTTGAGATCTGTACCCCATTTAGCACAGAGCAGCCCTTTGTCTTCAGGCAGGCATAAACCCATTTATTCATAAATAGCTACACCACACAGCGTGAGAGGGGGCTGGGTGTCCAAGGACCAGATCTGTTCAGTCTAGATTTCAAGCCCTCAGACAGCAAAGATCTTTCCAGGGAATACCTTAAATGAACAGGGAAAAAGACACTTGGCTGGTGTTACCATCCATCCATCCAGACACTTTCCTATCCATTAAAACTTGTCACAATGCTAGATCATTATCTCAGGTATCCCTCAAAAATATACTTAAAATATATATTCATAGAAGACAATTATCAGAGGGTTTTAAATATTTGCATATGCACTCCTCAGACTAGGTAAATGTGGCTTTATTACTTTTAAAACAGTATGTAAATATACTATTTTAAACCTGACCTCATGCAAAATTTCAGTATTGCATGTTAGAGATGACAGTTGAACATCCTGCTTGTCATCTTTGTTGTGGATAATGAGTAGGAGTTTAGTAGACACCGACACACTGGAGACTGCAGTGTTCTGTAGACATAATATTTGTGAGTACAAGAAGATAACGGAATGGAAATAACTGAAATTACTGATTTTGTTAACTAACCCTACATTGTAGATCTGAAACAAACTCTGACAATGCTGCAGCACCCACTGGTTGGCCTACAGAGAGCAACCAGCCTCTGAATATTTTCCTTCAAGTTTCCCAGGTACCACCTTTCTGCACATGAGCTTGTTGCTGCTATGTGGGGAGAGCTATACAGGGTCTTCGAGGGGATTATACACAGATTATTTTTTCTTCTTCTCCAAGTGCCAGTTTCCTCTGCTTACCAGAATTGCTTCTCTACCAGAAAGGTTGGTTTTTTTCCAGATTGAGAGAAGGAAAAAACAGATTTCTTAACCTCTCATAGGAACAACATGGGTATTCATAGTCATCTCTGAATGAAAGGTCTGCCATGTCAGGAAAAATGATGGGTTTGCAGTGATATGTATCGTTTCCTGATTCTTCTATCAGAACAAGCTGTTCTAAGATTAGATATTCCTTCATAACTCAGACTTATATTCATACAGACAGATGTTGTAGTTCGTATTTGGTGTTAATCTTACAGGTGCACAGAGGAATTCCCACCTTGTCTGTGAATAAAGCAGGGAATAAAACATTTAGGAAATGTCTGTGTTTTAAGATACAATTCGTTTCAGCCTCAGGATTTTTCTTACACAGGCAATTGCAAACCTCCTAGCATCTGAGAGCAATAGTATATATATTTATATATTTATATATTTATAATTTATGTGACTCAGCTTTGAATTTTCCTAAAACATTATGATAGGATGGTTATTTAGGAGACAGACTTTGAAAATGTTTCCCTAAACTTTGCTAAACACTGTTCTTAAATTGGTACAGTTGGGGGAAAGGAAGTGGCTGGCTGGCAATAGCTTATTCAAAAAAGAAGCCTTTTCCAGAACAGCATTAGCTCCAGCCTCTAGTGGTTTTGGTTTTCTTTCTCGTGCCCCCTTTTTTTTTTTTTTTTTAAAGCAGATGTGTGGGCTGGAGGGGAAGAAACAAAAGAAAAGAGAGAGGAGCTGATCTGAGAACATGATACCAAAGGGAGGGAGTAATGTAAATGAGGCCAAAGGAGAAAAGAAAAAAAGCAATCCTTCAACAAAGAATATTTTTGTTCTATTAACCTCTTGAGCCAAAATGAAACATGCATGTAGAATAAGAAAAATGGTCCATTATTTTGCCTGAAAATTCTGAGCTTTAATTGTCAAACAATAGTCATTAGTTTGCCTTGACACAAGGCTGTTTGTCAAATACCACAGCTCACTGATGGCACAATTCCAACATGATCCTGTATAAAACTGCTTTCTTTTTCCTGAACTGTTGCAAATAATTTATAACAGATACTGAACAATGCAAGCAAAGTCATGAAGAAATTTTAGTAGTCTGAAATCAACCCTCCTACAATATTTTAATCATTGTGATTTACGTCCCTCAAGATCCTCAGTCTGAGCTTCTCACTAAGTGACACTCTGTCACCCTTTGTCACTGCTCCTGTCCAAGGCATCCTGTTGCTCTGGGCAGTGAAACAAGGGGTCTTGGGAGAGGCCATGCTCTTCAGCAGAATTAACTCACGCCTGCCTGGGGCAATGCCAAGCTCCAGCTCAGGCTCTGCTGGCAGTGCTGCAGTGTCAGCACCAGCTGGGGCACTGAGAGCCCAGGCCAGGGCTTGCTCTGGATCTCTGAAAGGACACGGTCTTGTTGCCATCCTGGGGCATCAATGGCACGTGTTACAGGCGCTTGGAATGCCAGGGTGTTTTACCTCGCTGCTCTCAGAGACTGGAATAATCCTTGACTCACCTGAGCTTTAGGAGAGACAGCTCATCTGTAAAATTAGTTTGTACCAACATACCATGCAAAAATCTTCCTGTATTTTTTGTTACTGTGCCCTTTATTTTGCATTGAGTAACATTTCCTTTTTGTCAATGCCTAGGGTTTTGGCCTCTACATCTTTGAGTGCTGAAGGACTACATTTTTTTCATGTAGTGTTTTGGGATCAAATAAATAGTAATTCTTTGGTATTATAATGTACTGAATTTTGGACTCAGAAGCATATAATTTATATGATGTTTGGTAAATGAACTGCTATGGATTGCTCATTTCCTGTTGTTTTGGGATCACAGTTGCTAAATTACTTCCTTTCAAAAATTCTCATTAGAAAACAGTATCAACGGACTTAAAATTTATATAGAGTCCTTTCATACATTAAAGCAGACTCAATAATTATGATACTAATTCATGAAAGTAGAAGACGTTCCTTATCATAAAAACAAAATCAATACAATCACAGCTGTAAGTGAATGTAAGTAAGATTTAGTTTTATCTACTATCTGAAAAAGCTTTCTTCTGATAACAGAAGTGCTTACTGTAGTCCACTTGCTTTTTTCTTTGAATAGTGATAGTTTAGCATCTGGAAAAGTATATGGAAGGATAAATCAGAATTTTTTGGATGCAATCTCTTCAAATAACTTTTTCTCTTTGAAACCAACATGTAGTTGCTGTTAGCAACAAATGTTTGCCAAGCTCTGTGACAGCAGCAAATGGATTATGGAAACATTCCTGTACCACCAGTACAGTGTCGCTCTGGCTGGTGCCATGGCAGAAAAGGAATACAGAAGGGGACAAGCAGAGAGCTGCATTAAATACTTGGGATCTGCTGCTGCTCCAGCTGAGAGCAGCAGGCAGTATTCTGCAGTGGTGGCTGAGCATTTTTCCTGGCCACATGGCCTTATTTTTCCTGGCAGGAACAATGGGTTGTGTGCCCACGGTTCCACTGCTCACTCGCAGCTGCACCAGGGTATCACATCAGAGTCAGCAGTAATAACATATATGGAAAATAATCCCTGTAGGTAGTGCTGGAATTCTATACTGGTTTATTTCTGACTATTCCAAAACACCTTTACTATATAGCTTCTGTCTAATAGCACCAAGAAGCGCTGTAGGCATTTTTCTAAAAAGAGAAGAAAATGTTGTCATGAATACATTGACTGCAAAGCAGTTCTGAAACAAAGTCCAAGCAAGTTCTGTGCCTAGAATGGAAAAAAAATAGGAGGGTTTTGACTGGAAGACTCAGTGTTATGCACAACATACTAAAAAATTACACATTCTTTTTTTTTTTTTGTCCTTCACTACTGCAGAACATTAACCTATGAATACCATAAAGTAACATATTTAAAATTAATTCTATTAAATTACTTTTTAAACTGTAGACTTGACTACCTAGGATGCAGCAAAAGAAGTAAGTTAGAACATTCTATATATGAGATTTAAGCCAGAAAATCTTTCATGAACGCTCCTTGTCTGATGAGATAATATAAATTATCAAGGTCTTTTGGTTGGTTATCTGGTTGGGGTTTTTTTCTATGCTTGAAGGCCACGTGCACCAAAGCTGAAGTTATTCAGGTAAGTATCTACAATAAATGCAGTCTCTCTAGAGAGAAATATTTGGGCTTTCTTAATCTGACATGCTTCATGTTTTATGCAAAATTCTCAGTATATCAGTATTTAATATGTGTTACTGCATGATCAGGTGTACCTGCTGAGCCTGCCCAACAGTCAATAAAACCACCACCACCTTCCACACAAAATAAAACCAAAACTGTAGAAAGGCACAGGACAGAGATGATCATCCATGCTGACAGTTCAGTAAATGGTTAGTACAAAGCCAGTGTTCATTTCTTCGTTCACTAGACAGGACCAGAGACTAAGGAACTTCTGTTGTTCATTGTCTGTACTGTGCTGGTCCATTGTTTGCAACATTTATCTACTCCAGTTTAGGGTTTGGGTTTTTTTACTAGTGTTAAGACTTGTTTGTCACTGCCCAAAAAAGATCTCCCTCCATTTGAGTAAGAACTCCAGCCAGTTCATAAAACAAATTATTTGTTTCTCGTTTCTGGTACCATTCATTGTTGCATATACATCATTAAAATGTTTTCAAGTGCAACATTTTTCATATTTTTAGCTCCTCCCATAAAATGGCATGGAAATAATAATAAAATCACCTAACTACTTTGATTTTATTAGCAGTACTTTACCAATGACTGAAAAACTCTCACAGGGCTGTAACAGTGTTAAGACAGGGCAAAAGGAAGGTTCCCTTGTCAAGAGAGAACCCTTCTGGGTACCACAAAATATCAACAGACAACCAGAAAAAAATACCATACCTCTGTTGAGCAGTTGAAAATACTTTGTTTAGATTTTCATGGAAATTGGCATCTGTTCCTGTGGTGCATAAAAGCAGTGGCTGATTTTGGAAAATCAGCCACTGCTTTTATGCAGTGTTAAAGTATGCTGTTGAGACTTCACTGCTATCATTATAAAACCAAAGGGTAAAGATGAACTGATTTGCAAAGTCAGGATCAAATGTCACTGCATTCCTAGCAGTCTCACAAGCTTCTCTTTAATTGCTCACTTGTAATGATTGCTTTATCTTTGTTAGGAAAAAGTTTTGCTAATGAGCATCTTACAATGACTTACATCTGTTGGTAAAATGAAACTTCAAATTAATTCAAAGCAAGATTTTACATTAGAAATGCAATTACAAGAGAGCTGAACATTTTGAAAATCACTTGAATTTGTTCCCACTCCTTCTCAAGAGCAAGGAAAATGTGTTCTTCCTTCTCCATTCTTGTCCCTATTTTTAGAACTAGAATGAGAAAGACCTGATCTAGCAGCCTGCACCCCATGTGAATTATGGAATATCAAGAAGTATTTACTAGATGGAATTGAATAGTTATAAATGACATTTCTATTTCAGTTGCATTCTCTTTTAAATTTAAAGAATGTCAGTTACCAGTTCTGGCACTATGCTAGACAAGCAAGGATTTCCACTATTTTAAAAAACAAATCATATTTATGACAGGATAAGCAGAGAGATAAAATGTTTTTTCAAATTCACTTTTTCTGCAACTCAAGCATCTTAAAAACTGTGCAAGCTGTGTTTAAATTACTGATGTACACGCACAACATGAAGATGTTCATTATGAGTGCAGACAAATGCAAATCATAAAATTTGGCCACATGTAGGAGGTGAAAAAACATAGCTTAACTTGTGAATGCTGAAATGTTGCTGATAATTTTATGTATGTTTTCTGCTCCCCCTGAGCTATGCTTAAATCTTGCATGACAAGGTCTTCAGTGTAGACTTGATGCCTTTCATAGCAATGAAGGTAATATGGGCTACTCATATCACTGTGTTTCAAGGTTTAATACCCTTGAATACTGTTCTGCTATGTATTGCCTAGGAAATATATTTCTCATTTGAAATCATAACAATTAGAAGCAATCTCTAGTTTAAGGTCTAGCATTTCAAAGCATGCATTTCACATTTTCTAACATGAGGAAACCATAATGCAGACTCAGTAAGCAAATGGAATTGATTCCATAAACATTATTTCTGTTTGGTTACAAAGCTGTCTCTGATGGTAACTTGTAACCTAACTTGATTGCTTGGTTTATCTTTGTGCAGGTAAAAATGAGGATCAATATTTTGCACTATAAATTAAAGTATTCTTCGTAGTATTTCTACAGAAACTCACATAATCTGTTTTTCCTTGGTATTTAAGAAACTGTCACAGTTCATTTTAACAAGTGATCCTGGAAGAACAACACTGGGTTATACCTCTAACAGCAATGTTTTAAAATAAAAATCCCTATAGGCGGCATAAACTTTATGCCTTTCTGTTTGCTGGCTGTTCCAGGCCACTGTTCAGAAAGCCTCTGCACAGGAAAAACAGTGAAGTATGTACTGAAATGATTTCCTGACTTGATGCTAAAATCTCCCTCAATTATTTATACCCTGTACCAGAAAGAATAATTCTTGTCTTCTGCTGACACTCTTGACCACACAAAAACTATCCTGGAGAACAGTTAACCCTGTTTGCTTCTCAAAGCTCTGTACACATTTTTAAAAAAAATACTATGGCTCTGGTATTATCTCCTGGATATTTTCATACACTTTTCCCACATTTCAGTCTTTACAATGCTTTTCCAAGTTTTTCAATCATCTGAAGATGAATCCTTACTAACTTTCTCAAGGAATGAGATCAGCTCTCTCTCTCAGCCTCCCCATCTGCCCCATCAGCCACCCCTTACTTGGGATTCCACCCTTTTGACACGTGCTTTTCCAACAGACAAGAATTTACTCTGAATCTCTTCCTTTCTTGTGAAATATTCTTCAATAAGGGGATACTATTCTTGTTATTGGCAGCAGTTTGGCCAAAAAAAAGTAGGATGAGTGTATCCTATTGGTTTACTGATTTGCACTGGGCTATAGCTTACACCACATTACATTCTCTGAAAGACTAAGTGGAGTTTTTGGGGGTTCTTTTCCCCCAAAATGACTTTCAAATATACCTAAATATAGGCAAGCAAGATTCTTTGCAACCAAATGCTTAAAATATATTCATTTGATTTAGTTTTATTAAAAATTTTAAAATACTTCCATCCTTAAGCACAGTAAATTCAGAAAGGAAATTGCAGTGGCAGGAAGCTATGAAAATGGCACGTTCCAAACGAAAATCAGTGTTCACATCAAACTCTTTCAGTCATGATCATGTCAGGAAGAAATGCCCTGAACAACTGAAAAATTATATAAGGCCTTAAACAACAATTTATGTGACCTGCTGAGAGAAGAAATATCAGACTAGGAACTGCAATGATTGATACCCAGATCAAGGCTGAATTGTTCAGGATTTCAAATCTATGGTAAGTACAACTACAATGCTCTTAAAATGTTCTCACTATTTCGCTTCCTCTGTAATCCATATGAAAATGCTTTCAGGTGAGATAAAGTTGTATTTTTATGAATTGTACCTTCTTAACCCAAACAAGGAGCTAATTATTTCTGATGAGCTTAAGGGAAGGTGTACTCATCTATCCTCAGGCAGGCAAAATGCTTTTACTTAATTTCAGAACATTATCTTTGATAATGGCTCAAATAAAGAGGTTTCAGCAAGAAATAAGAAATTTGTTGGTTTGTGATACATATAGCACTTTAAAAGACCAGGTAAAGCCAAAAAACCACTTTAAAAAGAGAGGAACTTTTTATTTTCTCAGAATGCATTAGGAATACTTAATTATTGTAACTGGAAGACACAGGTTGCTGTCCCAAAGTTTAGAAATGAGAAACACAAAACAGAGCTTAAACTAACAACTCAGCTTTACTGGAGAACTTGATAAATACCAAAAAATATTTCATTATCTCTTTCTAGGTATAAATTAGAAATTTATTTGTGCTTACCCGTTCTGTAGTGTCTAGTACCTAATTCTACAGACTGCTTCCCAACAGGCAAGTTAAAATATTGTACCACAGATGGGTACACCAAGGCTATTGCTACTTTTTCCACATTTTGATAATACCCTTTGTACTTTTGCTAGTTGACTCTTGGGATATTGGAGTTTAGACCAGACCAGTTTAGACCAGTCTATGAATAATGTATTTATGAATGATCCCGCTAACTTCAGGACTACTTAAATTTTATGAAGTTAGATAGAGAGGATGTGAACAGCTGAGGTTTTCTTATTACGATTTTAAGTAGTTGCATAAATTTTTAGGGAATGATTTGGTTTTCAGGAAGTTTGCTTGGGCTGAGAAGATCAAATCATTCATCACATTATGGCCCTTCTGTACTCTGGGGAATATTGCCTGATGCAATATTCCCGGGGAATATTGCCTGGTGCTACTTAAGGGCTGGTGCATTTGAATATTATCTCCAGTATTTTGTTATAAATTTACCACTGTAGCTACAGTGAGAAACAATGCTTTCAGGTAAGCTGAGTCTTGAAACAAAATATTTCAAAATTATAAGCAATTTTTTTGACTTTCAAAAGTTACAGAGTAGAAATATTCTTTTTATATGTATTTTGAAGCTTGTATTGTTCATATAAGACTGATACTAAATCAATAAGAAATATAAGCTTGCTTTTACTGTATGTTTTTGAGAATTGTTAAGGTCCAGTTGAGGGTATCATAGAGATTCATGCATATTTTGCATGATGAGTTGTAGACAAAATCCCAATGAATATTACGTACCTCATATCCATGGGATAATGTTTTTAAGAATTTCTACTATATGAAACAGGCTAATGTCTGAAAATTAAAATTTGCAACCTGACAGTAGATTTTCTGAGTACCTACCTCTGGAAGTTTGTGGAAACCAATATTGCAATGATTTCCTTGTGCTGCTCTAAGGACTGTACTGACATGTAAGATTCATGCTCTCCCCCATCTGTCACAACTCAAAGCACAGATCAGGTAAACCATGTCATTTCTGCAGATATTTAGAAAAGGTTGGCAGAAATTTTTAGAAAGTTATTCCCTCCAATCTGTGTATTTAGGTGAGTCATTTGTTCCCTCTGAATTCACTTTCCTCGGGGCAGCCAAGTGCACAAGTATTTCTGGCACCAATGGAAATAATCATCTGCTCTATCACTTTTTTCCCATGTGGGAAGTACATTTACTTCCAAAGAGGAACTGAAACAAAATTGTCACCATTTTGACTAGTGGCAACACAGAACAAACAGGAAACACTTCAAGGGAAATATTTACAAAAATAGCATACACAGAAGACATAAGAATTTTATATTATGAATGAATACTTAAAAGCAATAATCTATTTCTTGCCAACATTCATGAACAGGAAAGGAGTCAAAATTAACTGGATTAGGAAACATGTAATTTTTCATTAAACTGCACTTAATGCAGGTAATTGTGCATGGAAACTGTAATTATGAGCCGTGTATGTATTTTAGATGCAGAAACTATGTCCAGTAGGATAGGTAGCAATAACTATTAGTGAAATTTTCACACAAATTAATGGTTGAAACAGCACTGACTTATGCTGAACTAAAGTATACACTACTCCCTGCATCTACTGATTATTTCAGCATCACTTACTGTCCCACTCACCTACCGTACAGCAATGTTGTCACAGGGCTGTTGGATTAGAAACTGGGTGTTTCACATCTCTCAGTTGCATACTGTTGCTGAAGATACTGGATAAAGTTACATTCTTCATTTAAGGAAGAAAAAACCCAAACAAAACAAGAATCTTGATGCCTTGATTGCTCATGGCAAGTGAGGAATTCCCATTTACAGACATAAAATACAGGAAAACAACTGGACAAAGCATAGTTACCGCAAGTGTAATTTTTATCTCATCTTTCGTGGATCTCTCAATAGAAAAAACAGCCCATATAAAGAGTTTAATTTTCAGTGCCCTTTGTTTTCCAAGTGTGCACTCTGACAGTTGTGTCATGCCAATGAAGATCGCCGTGGTGTCACTGCAGAGCCCCTCCTGCATTCAGAGCTGTGTGTTTGCTGTACGTAAGATTACTCAACATGGCAAATATCTGTGCAAAGGAAAAGCTGCTGTGCCTACTGCTTGTTGGAAATCAGGACAGGATCAATCCAACAGGGAAGCTCTTTCAATTCCAACACACAACTTCATATCCCACTTTTTGCAAAATGAAAATCTGTGTTCAGGTTTTGGCAGTCTGACTCAAGACCATGTTTCTGAAATCACAGACTTTAATGGAAACATAAAGTTGATACACAAAACAACATCTGGAAACAGATCTGGAACATCTAAATTGGACTGTAAGTGACAGGAGCAAGCTTTGGTAGAATTGGATTATTCAGAATAACCATCACAACGCTAACAATGAGTCACTCGGGATTTACATCCCAACATTTGTAGCAAACGAAAGGTTACCCTTAACCATGGTAGATTACAAATAAAGACAAAAGTAGTGCTGATCATTTACTCTTCCACATAGAACATGACTCACAGTCTGATTGTTCTCCCAAATATCAAGTCACTTTTGTAAGGACAACATTTTTATATTTCACCTTAACAAATTCCAGTGACATTTGCCTTGAGTAGATTCAACAGTAGAGTTTTAGGCAAATTTTTCTGTGCAACTGTTTTTAATTTGTTACTTTCAAGGTAATAGGTTTGTTTGGAATTATGTTATGGCAGTGTCCTGTGCATGGCAGTACATGCAATTTGGAGCTGAGAGGAGGTCTCCAACCCACTTGACAAGACTGCTAACAAAATCTCTGTACTTGAGTATCTGCAAAAGATGTGCTGAGGCAGAGGACGTCCTGTGGCAGAGCTGCAGGAGGGGGTGAGAAGGCTACATAACTTCAGGCTGTGAAGGAGTTGGATGGCTGGTTCCAAGGACAGCCTGCAGTAAACCCACAGCCAAAGAGGCAAAAACTCTCCCACCATGCACACACAGAAGGGAGGAGGGCTGTCAGTAAGGCAGAAGAATGGAAACTTGAAATGACAAGGACCTGCTGGAGGAAGAGATTTCCCTGAAGCTTGAGGTGACCCTGCAGAACTACTTCAGCACTCTGCAGGCTGGAGAGGAAGGACCCATCACCTCAGGAGTGAGGCTGGAGCTGAGTCAGGCACCCCATCTGCTCCCTGCATAACAACCAGCACAAGTAGCAAAGGTGACAGGTGAGAGTAGCAGGGGACTCTCCTCTGACAGGCACGGGGGGACCCACTCATCAACCTGACATTACTAGAGAGCTGCAGCAGGGATGGCACCCAGAGCCTCGTACAGTCTCCTGACCATTACCTGCTGCTGTTGTTTCATGTGCACACCAGGGATACACCCAGGGGTGCTCTGAGAAAGGACCAAGGACACTACAGATCCCTGGGAATGGTGCTGAGGGACTCAAGCGCTGGCAGCTTTTTCCTCAGTCCTCTCTATCAAAGGGAAGGGCTTTGAAAGGGTCAGGTGAATCTGGCAAATCAACAAATGGTCAGGGGTCTAGTGCCACAGCCAGGGGTCTGGCTGCTCCTGGGGACTCATGCTGAAAGCCTGGGCTGGCGGAGTCTGATGGGGGCCCACCTGCCAGGAACGGCCAGAGCATCTCTGGTCACAGGCTTGCCAAGCTGGTGAAGAAGGCTTACATTGAAGTTCCTGAGGGAGGGAATCCTCAATCCGTTCCACTTCCGCTCATTTGATGCCAGCACCAGCAAGGGATGCCCAGAGCTTGGAGAGGGACGGAAATCAGCCAGAGAGAAGCTGAAGTGCTGTGCAAGGGAATTCCAGCTGTTCCTGCCAGTAATTCTGCACCATCAGAGGCGCAACTTAAATGCCTTTTTGCAAATGCACATAGCATGGGGGGATAAACAAGAGCAGTAGGAGGCTGTGCACACCTGCAGGGCTGTGAGCTTACTGGCATCAGGTATGGGTAGGACGGTTCCTATGACTGGAGTGTTGGAGTGGAAGGATACAGGCCCTTTGGGAAGGACAGGCAGGGAACAGGAGAAAGGGGTGTTGCCCTCTATGTCCATGACCACATGAAGTGTTTGGAGCTGTAGTGGGGTTGGATGAGGAGTTCATGGGTGAGGATTAAAGGGAGGGCAAGGACAAGTGCCATTATAGTGGGGGTCTAAGGCCACCCAACCAGGAGATGAGACCCAAGCAGATGAGACCCTCTACAGACAGAGAGATGCTGCCTCATATTCACAAGCCCTGGTCCTCATGGGGGACTTCAACTACCGCAATATCTATGGAGGGTCAACACGGCAGGGCACAATCAATCCAAGAGATTCTTGGAATACATGGAAAACTTACTTCTCCAAGTGACCAAGGAGTAAATGAGGAGAGCTGCTATGCTGGACCTTGTTCTTTCCAACAAGGAGAGGCTGGTGGGCAATGTGAATCTCAAGGGCAGTCTTGGCTGCAGTGACCATGAAATGGTGGACTTTAAGATCCTCAGGCCAGTGAGGAGGCACACAGCAAGCTCACTAACGTGGACATCAGGAAGGCACACCTTGATCTCTTCAGGGATCTTCTGGCTAGACTACCATGGGATAAAGCCCTGAAAGGAAGAGTGACCCAAGAACACTGGTTAATATTCAAGGATCACCTCTTGCAAGGTCGGGAGCGATGCAACAAAGAGGGAGTCAGGCAAAAATGTTAGGAGACCTGCATGGATGAACAAGGAGCTCCTGGACAAATTTAAACACAAAAAGGAAGCCTATGCTTTCCCCACAGGAAAAGGGTGAAAGCAAGGACAGACAGCCTGAGGGGAATAGAGAAATTGTCCAAGAAGCCAGGTATCAGGTTAGGAAGCTAAAGCCCTGATAGAATTCTGTCTGGCCAGGGACATCAAGGGCAACAAACAAAAAACTTCTACAGGTACATCGGTGAAAATGTGAGCCCTCTCCAGAAAGAACTGAGAGACTTGGTTACCTGGGACATGGAGAAGGCTGAGGTACTCAATGACACTGACTACGTTTTTGCCTCGATCTTCACCAGCCAGTTCTTCAGCCACTGAGGCCCAAGTCTGCATGAGCCCCTTTGCTGAGGTGGCAAAGGCAGGGACTGTGAGAATAAAGAACCACCCACCACAGGGGACGATCAGGTTCTGAACCAGCTAAGGAACCTGATGACAAAATATGGCAAGTAAGGTGACTGGTGACAGCCCACATGGCATCACCCTACAGACATCCTATGACAGGATTACAGTGTTGGTGGGTAAGAGAAGAGTGACTAATGCCATCTACCTGGACTTGTGCAGAGCATTCAACACTGGCTTACATGACATCCTTGTCTTGAAACTGGAGAGGCATGGATTCGATGGATGGACCATGTAGTGGATAAGGAATTGGCTGGATGGCCACACTCAGAGTTGCTGTCAACAGTTCAATGTCCAAGTGGAGACCAGTGATGAGTTCCTCAGTATTGGGACTGGCACTGTTTGACACCTTAGTCGGCAACATCGACAGCAGGATCGAGGGCACCCTCAGCAAGTTTTTCAATGACACCAAGCTGTGTGTGCAGCTGACACAATGGAGAGAAGGGATGCCATCCACAGGGACCTTGAAAGGCTTGGGTGGTGGGCCCACACAAACCTCATCAAGTTCAACAAGGCAAGGCAAGGTCCTGCACCTGGGTCATGGCAATCCCAAGCATGAAGACAGCATGGCTGGAGAACGAACTGAGAGCAGCCCTGGGGAAAAGGACTTGGGGGTGTTGATTGACAAGATCCTCAATATGACCAGGGAATATATTTTTACAATGCAACAAGCCAACTGTATCCCAGGCTACATCAAAAGCAGTGTGGGCAGCAGGTCAAGGAGGGCTTTTCTCCTCCTCTACTCTAATCTTGTGAGACCCAACCTGGAGTGCTGCATCAGCTCCGGCATCCCCAGCACAAGGACTTCATGGACCTGTTGGAGCAGGTCCAGCCAAGGGTCACAAACACTGTCAGAGGGCTGAGCACCTCTCCTATAAAGACAGGCTGAGAGTTTGGGCTGTTCAGCCTGGAGAAGAGAAGGCTCTGGGGAGACTCCAGAGCAGCCTTTCAATACCTAAAGAGAGCTACAGGAAAGCTGGACAGGGAGTTTTTTATCGGGGCATGTAACGTTAGGATAGCAAAATGGCTTTAAACTGAAAGAAGGCAGGTTTAGGTTAGATATTAAAAAGAAGTTCTTTTCTACCAGTGTGAAGGTGATGAGGCACTGCAACAGGCTGCCCAGAGAAGCTGTGGATGCCACATCCCTGGCAGTGTTCAAGTCCAGGTTGGATGGGAATTTGAGCAACCTGGTTTAGTGGAAGGTGTCCCTCCCCACAACAGAGAAGTGGGCAGCAGGGCAGGGAGTTGGAACTACATGACCTCCAAGTTCCCTTCCAACACAAACCATTCTATGATGTTACTATTCTAGTCTATGAATTCATTCTAAAAATCCTGTATAGCCTATTTTTAACTCATAAAATAAACTATGATTGTACAAGACTGTATGTTTCAACATTACTAATACGGAAAGTGATGAAAAGTAAATGTGTCAGACGAACATTCTTGATTGCCATCAGTCTATACAGCTTATCTTGTATCAAATTTATCTCCATTGTGCTAAAGGTAAGAGAAGTTCAGACTAATAAAACAAATTCTCTTCTCATAAAGACAAGACAATACATTTTACAAGACTTCAAATGTTGAATCTCAAGTCCTCTACTGAATTACTAAATGTTTGCTTCCAAACCAAGATATTGGCTTTGTTAGTGCCAACATCATTCTAACACTTGTCATTTGATAGCAAGTTCAGTAATCTGGGAGCCTGTTTCCCTCCTCCCTTCTATATATTGTTTGTGCTTCCTGCTTAGATCAAGTGGTTGTATGCTAACAGCCACTATAAAAGTAGCAGTTCAAGTACGTTTTACCATCCCAGAATGCTGTAACACAGGATGGTTAGTCTAAAAACCACTGAGGATGAACTGCAAGGCCATTTGCACTAAGAAGTTGCCAAATGGAACCATATGCAAACTGGCAACTTAGAAAGAAGTACCAGAACTACAACCCTTATCCAGCTTGATATGTTTTCTGAAAGGGGAGAGTACCAATTATAGTCTTCAGCACAAATAATACACTTGAAAAACTACCAATAAAGGGGTTTGCCTATTTTAAAGTCAGTTGTTGATTGTACAAAGACCAAGTCAATGGACTTCCCACTCTTTGCCTCCTTGCTTTCCTCAGGAGTCCATTACCTTTCACAAAGAAAATTTTAGCTATCAAACTTGTCCATAAATTTTGCCGCTGAGTGTGAAACCATCCAGTTAGCATATACACTATCATTTGCATATCTTGAAAACACAGAGTTAGTGCCATCGAATCTTGTGAGTGGAACGGGGCTCTCCTCAGGCCAGTTCGGGTATGACATGCCTAAAAATGAAAACAGATAATTTTTTCTGCACTGAAGAACCATAACTTCATGTGCAGACAGTAAGGCCCTTGGCAAAACTCCCTTCAATACTTTAAGCCAGTCCACTGGATTTTGTCCCAAATCAATTCATAGAAATGATATTTTGAAATCCCTGAAGCAGAAATTCATATGCAGGCAAAAAACCTGGATAAATTAAAGTGCTTACTCAATAAAAAATTGTGTGCATGCATGCACATGTGCATAATAAAAAGCTAAGAATTGTTCTTCTCATAAGCCTCCAACTTTCCATAATTTTATATTTTAACAATCACGTAGCAATATATTGCTTTGCAAGACAAAGTTCTTGCTGTACAGGAAATGCTCCAAGAATTAATAAATGTATTTGGGACAGGATCCAAAGTCCATTAATTGATAGCATATTTCCATTTACTTAAATGGGCGCTTTTCCTTTGGCTTCAGTGAGGTTCTGGGGACATTTTCACACCCCCACCAGGGATCCCCTGCTTAATTTCAGGAAATCCCAGGAGTGCAACTGAGTAAAGTCCAACAAAGTGCTGAGCACTCCTGTCTTAATTCAGCATTTAAAGTTGTATTTCAGGCCTGTAATTATTTGCATTGAGTGCAGTAACTGTTTCTGTGTTCAGGCACAAGTGATAACCAAAATGGATGCAGAGTGCTTAGCACCATGTTGATTCAGCTGTGCAAGCACAGAACCATAGCAGGGTTGAGATTTTCAAAAACAGAAATCTGATTCTGTTGCTTATTAAGCATTCAGCATCTGCCACCAACCTTGTGGCAACTTTTTTCTGCTACTTCACTAAGTGCCCCAAAATCAACATGAGTTGAGAAAACCTAATGAAGAAAATAATAGCTAAGGTATAGATCAAAAATAGACCCAAAGCCATGTATTAATGGCAACTTTTAAACTAAAAGATCCAACTTTTCAAAAGTCATACTGCTTGAAGAATGAAAAAAGTATCTGATGTTAATAAGTATCTAAAACCATGTAGAGTATTTAATCAGAAGACAAAATATAGGAGTTTTGGCAAGAACCATTTTTACTGTCCATCTCACCATCACAATATGAAAGCATATGTTCTTTTTAAAAACACTTGCTACATCATTGAGTCAAGGTTTAGTACTAACATGTTCATAACAAATCAAAGGACGTGAAAACAGCTGATATTTTCAAAATGCCCATTGTTAATTAAGTTTTCAAAGGATTTTACATGTCAGTTTAGTCTGTATATAATATTTATATACAGTATTCCTACCTTCTGTATATAATAATCTGTTTTCATCCTATGATACATTAAATACATTTCAGCTTACAGATCCAAAATGTACTAATAGCAGCTGAAATTTAGACATCCTTCTGAATAAATGAAAAATGTTGCAGATGAGTCTTATCACTGAGTTATGGCAAAAAACAGTATTAAAAAAAAGTCTATTGCTTAAATTAGAGGTGTAGAATCTAACATATTTCAAATGTTGTAGCCTCCCCCAACAGGATAGTTGAATTAGATACTCATTAGCATTTTATATTTCCCCTGAGAATATTTCCCTGATCTTTTTTTTTGCTTTTACTGTATGCTATCTAGTCATTTTACTTATTTTCACATCCTTTTAAAGTATTTATTTTAGACACAGCTGCAAAATGACTAAAGGATGATCCTGATGCAAACTTTGACATTTACCAAAAGAAAAAACAAACAAACAAACAAAAAAAACCGACCCAAAAAAAGCTTCCAAGCAAATTTTGATTGGCTTCATTCAGACAAGAAACACTGTAATGGGGTTACAGAGTCTGAGAACAGTGCAGAAGAAAAATCAACTTTTTTTGTGTGTGTTGCTAGAATCTAGTAAATGCATGTGAAATTCTACCATAGAGTTTGTTTTCAATCCATGTGGAAGGGAGGGTTCGAGGGAGGGGAGCATTATTACAGTCCACGAGAGGAGTCTCCTCTTCTGAGAGCCCATCATCGTACAGTAAGGAATCGGAGGGCGTGGAAGCTGCAAGGTCTAAGTAGTCCTGAGGAATGAATACACAAAAAGCTGCATTAATGCATGTGGCAGTGGTGCTGCTTGGCTAAAAAGCATAAATGCACCTGCTTTCTTTACAGCAAGGAACTACAGACCCACTGCATTCACCTTTCTCTAGAACCTCTGGCACCTGAGCAGGCTCTGCATACCAGCAGCCACAGCAGCTCTGGAAGCTGATTTGCCTGAACACTGCCCCTGCTAGAGACATATGAATACTTCCCCTACTTAATTCTGCACATCAGCAAAACACCCAACAAATTGAAAAGCTGTCCTAACTGCTCTGTTTGACCTTCATCTGCTGGTACACCTGATCCATATGTATGCCTGAAAAATATATATATATGTATGGAGATACAGATGCATGCTTAAAGGACAAGGTACTCAGGTGTCATAATCATTTTACAAAAGCTATTACATAACAATGCATAAAATAACTATGTAAATATTGCCAAATAAAGCTTTGGTTGCTGTTCTAAAACTAAATATTTAGGTCACTGATAAGAATTCATTGGGTTTTAGTTGTGTTGTTGAATTGTTTTGAAGCAAAAAAAAAAAAGAATGTGAAGCATTTTCAACTAATTTAAAATGCATGAAGTGTCACATTCTTCTAGTTCTGGCTTTCTAATATTATTTATTTAGGAGCAACTTTTCATAATAGTTTTTAAAATATTACTATTATTTAAAGAAAATAGGTTAAGAATAATCCATCCATATTTTGAGTTGAAGTCACCAAAGCTATTACAAGAGGTAATACTGCTTTCAAAAAGCTACATGCATGTGGAAGGAAGTAGATATGTAAATGCTTCAAGATTTGATGAAAAATAAGTTACTTTGCTTTAAAATAAAACTAAAAAGTAATTATTTCTGTATATTCAAGCTCAGAAGACCATAAAAACTTTCAAAATCCATGCTTTCCACACTTACCCTACTCTTCACCATCATCTTCTCTAGTTCCTTGCTGATCTCAGTAAATGTTGGTCTTTTATCAGCTTCTTGCTTCCAACATCGCAACATGAGGTTGTACCTGGGACCCGTCACAGTGTGAAAAAACCCCAAACTGTTAGAAATGGGGTTAGAAATACTTCTGCTCTAATGATTCACAGCACTGAACTTAACTGTGGCATGAAGGCCATCCACAAGTACATCAGTCTCTGTTGTGAGTACTGTTAAATGTTCCCTGGAATTAACAACTGACACTCACAACAATGGGCTTTTATTTCAAGAGTCTCCATGAGTTTAAATGATGATGCACTTGGCTGTCCTTGAAGGACTATAGTCTCAGGTTTCACTTTCTCAAATGTAGGGCAGCATGCCAGATTGCTAGTTCCCTTTGTATATGACACTGAAGAAATTTGTGTATCAAACTGAAAAACTCTGCTGTTATACCGAAAAGCAGAATTTTGGTTTTCATTTGTTCAAATTCTTAAGCTTCTGTAAACTTTTGTTTAAAGCAAAGCCTAGCATAAGACTATCTGCAGAAACTAATGTTCTTTTGATTACTTCTATTATTGTTCTTTTGATTAAACCTATATTTATTCTCTCTTTAACTGCCTTCTATAGCATGGAGTGTGGAAAGGAAAGGGAACAGAATTGAAGTTTTATTAGTCGAGTGACTACCAGATGGACATTGGCAAGTTCTGGAAGCCTGATTCTCCAACCTGTGCCATTCATGTAGCTTTTCTGGCTCAGCTGTTCTCAGGACTGAGTGATCTGTCCACATAAGTGCTCTAATGGTGGAAACAGTGGGCTATGAGAACTATAGGAAGCTATTGAAAAGCACTGCATTTTATGCCTTCATCCATGATCCCTTTTGTACTTGACTGCATATAGGAGAGAATGCAATTTGAGAAAATTGGTCCTTAAAGTGGGCTTTCACAAGCTGTCAGAAAAATTTCTGAGTAAAACAGAATAAAATCTGAAAAAAGTCAGAAAACCATGATTTAGCTTCAATTAAAAAATCCCAGAAACTCAGATGAGGTCAGCTTGCCTAAACTAGTAATTATCAATGACATAACATGTTTGTGGAATGAGTCTTCCTCACTGAGATGAAACAAATAAAGAATTATTATTATACATTTCTCAGATGATATTTGCCAATTGTTCTTGTAAACTGATACACTGCCCTAAATTTGGAAATACTTAATGTTTTTCTCTGTATGTTAAAAAAACTATTATTTACACTATTATTTATTTAAACCTTTTTTTCTCAGCCCAGATGTGGTCAAAGCATCCTTCCAACTGAAAAATCAGTCAAAAGAGTGGTCACAATGATTAAAGCTTGGGAATTTTCAAAAAACCACAACCACGATCAAATTTGCAAGCTGAACATAAAATCATCTCCAAATGCCATGGAAGATCACAGACACAAGATACTTCACATTGACTGTGTTTTAATAAATCAGCTAACAAATTATGAACTGTCTCCAAAGCCATGGGCTTATCAAGTCACAGACAATTTTTATCCTCAAGGGTGTAGATTTCTGGGCCAAGGTACCATTTTTCCTCTGGAATGCCACAACAACTTATAGACAATGACTGTGCATGAAATAGCTGTTTCAGTTGCAGAAAGTACTATGACATTTTCTTGAATATTTCAGATACCACTGTGTTTTATGGAAGTTTCCTCCTTCCCCCACCCTCAGAAGTTTTGAATGTACAACTGTTTTAATTGTTTGGCAAGCATGTTATTCAATACCCTACAAATGCTTTGGATATAGCTGTAGGCATTCTGTGGGCAATTTTTTCCCCTCGCTTTACTGTTCACTAATTTCATGACATTCTTTAAAGCACAACATATTCTGACTATATCTCTAAGAAATACAGAATAGTATTTAAGAGGTATTTATTTAAACCTTTTTTTTTCAAGTATATTTATTAATGTGTTCTGAATCTAATCAGATCAAGAGTTACTTACATTTCTTCACTGCAGTTTTCTGGTCTCTCCATTCTATAGCCTGTTTTTAGGAGGTTAAAGAGTCTTTCAGGAGCAATTCCTGGGTAAGGATTGCCTCCTAAAGTAACAATCTCCCACAGCAGAACTCCAAATGACCATCTGAAAAAGACAAAAAGAGTTTTTATACAGAGTAGTAGGTATCAGGAGTAGGTTTCAGGAGCTTAGTGTGGCATTTACACAACAAATCTCCTCCTAGTATTTTCAGAACCCAACAAAATTCAAGACATCTCACGCCAGAGCAGTTGCTCAGATGCAAGCAGGGCCATCCTTGTTCCCAAATACTGTTCATTGAAAAGAGTAGAGAGAAGTAGAGAAAGACAGTAGAGAAAACAGTTACCTCTTTTATCCATTACAAAAGCTAATTATACCCTGGGAAGATCCATCTTCTCTAGACAGCAGAAAGAGGAAGTCCTTCCTCTGGTGGCCCAGCCCAAAGACTTGTTCCTCTGCTGCAGCAGTCTAACCTCCCTAATTAGCTCTTGTATTCAGAAATAATTCTAAATTAAATTTACAGAGTTACTATAGGACTGGTTTGCTGTCTTGACTATGAGACAACACAATGTGTTTATTTAAATCGTAACACCTTTGATTTCAGCTGGTCTCTTGGGCCATTTCAGTGATTCAGGACTTAATTTTCTTCTTAGAGTTGATGAAAGAAGAGGAAAGAATTTCCTCTGGAAATATCAAATGCCTAAAATGAACTTTGACACAGAACAGAAGAAACAATTTTCTGAAATGAACAGAAGAAACAGTGAATTTTCAAACCTACTTTACTGCTGAGCTCAAACAAAAAGACCTTGCATAATGGGTGAGAAATATTTAGATAAATTAGTCCATTTCTGGAGAGCAAGCCAGAAGAAAAGAGGCAAAAATGTTTTTCTTGTCTTACTGAAAGGCTTTTTGAGACACAAAGAAGCTACAAATCACCCTGAATCTGCTCAACTGACAACTGACAAAATCTGGATGTCTGAAAGGAAGGAAACCAGCCAACACTGGGGCTGCTCAACGGGATGCATCTGGAAGCAAAATTGCATACAATTTATGAAAATGCTAGCTTTGGGCAATTTCTCTGTAAACTCCATTTTTAAGAAAATTGTAGGAAGTGTTAAGACACCTACTGCCAAACCAAACAGCCATGTCTAATTCCCTATGAAAATTCCATCTCAAAATGTTAGCCAAATACCTCACCTCCTGTCTCCCTTCCACCTGTGCTTCTCACATTTTAAAGAACAAAAGTAACCCCAAAGGTACAGCAATAAACCTCCCAAATTGTCAGAGATGTCAAAGTGACTCTCACATGATCCCAAGTGGTATGCTGCCATTCTTCTGCCTAATGCCATTCACTGAATTAATTTTTAATCACTCTGCACATTCTTGAAAGCTTATGACTATTTATAGCATTTTCATATACTTTATTAATATTTCTCCTCATACCCTTTGTGAAGCCAATTACGCTCTGCCATCAGGTTACAATTCTGTCCATGATTAATTCAAATAAACTTCGGAGCATGGCAGGTTTTATTTCTAAAATCCACTTCTGCTTAGGAGGAATTTTACAGAATATGGAAGGAGGGATGAGATGAACAATTTCTTAACTGAAATTGTTCAGTAAGTGAACATATTAGAACAGAATGCTGTAGAATGCTGCAGTACTTTCAGATTGTTATACAAATTAAGTACTACAGGAGGAGAAATGAGAGATGAAGAATTTCCCACTGTGTTATGTTTATTGTGGAATAAAAACATGATCACAAAAAGCCAGGAAAGAAAAGTATGTGAAGAAGAAGATAGTAGGTTAGATTTCCACTGATGTCATAGACCTCTGAAGCAAAAATGGGGTTTTTGTAAATGCTGGCAAGTGGTACTGTTATTAAACTCTGCTAACCACTAACTATACAGAACAGCCTGAGAAGGAAGAGGGTGGAAAACAGAAACAAAATATCAGAAAAAAGGGAATATTGGAATGGTTGTAGTGTAATACGTTCACCTAAAATATAACTGCATCACCACAAACAACAGAGAATATCCATAAAATATTATTTTCAGTGAGTGCAATTATCTAAAGCATCAGTCAATGTAGCAAAAGGAGTACTTCACTGGTCAGTCTGCTGCTCTGAAATGCCATTGTGGAACCTGGTGCTGGAGAGGATTTCCTCTGCAGCTCTGTGTGTGTGTGTCTTTGTTCTGCTCTGCAGGAACCTGGCTAAATTAGAAGCTGCTGTACAGCACTGCTGGATTATTTCACGTACAATGACACAGCAAAGGTGAGCCAGCAGTGAGACAAAGGCACAGTGTAAGCACAGCAGACACCTGGAGCCTTTCCCTCTACATGGGAGCAGAGGTGCACAGCACAATGCCATGCTCCTGAGGCACCTCCAGGAAAGCTGGGCAACCAGCACAGCTCTGCATGGGGATCCTAAGCCAGCCCTGGGAAGCAAGGAAACGACACAGCACCAGCCCACTGTGCTGCCCAGGGCTCTGAGCTGGCTTGCCTGATGCCAGCTGGGCAATCTCTGCATGGTGCTGGATCCCACTGATAGGAAACACGCTCCTGGGCTTACTTAATAGCACCCATCAGGAAAACGGAATGGGAGGAATGCTATTGGACCCAGATGATCAATCAGCAATCAAACACGAGGCAGTTACATGACAACACAATCTGTTCTGGCCCCAAACCACAGTGACAAAACTGAAGAAATTAAAAATATGCTTAGAAGTTTTTAAAGGAATTTTAACGATTCTTTGGGAAAAGTAATTTTAGAGAAGCAAGTCAGCACAATGGGTGGGTGCTCTGAGGAGGATAAAAAGAGACCCAGAAAAATCTGAACGCTGACCTAAGTAAAAGTGACATTCTCTCAAGAATTATCCTTACTTTTTCTTTTTCTTACTCAAATGGATACTAAGTAAAGGAAAATACTTTGGAAATTCATTTTCTAAGGAATTGCCTAGGCATGAAAAATATTTTATTTCATTAAAACTGCTCTGATCTACAGAAAGAGTAAAAAGTGAATTGTAATAATTTTAGAATTACAAATCTAAAGGTGCATGTTTTAACATCCTGCTATTATCAAAGTGTTTTTCCCCTCAAAGTGCAATGCCACCCCAATTGGCATTTTACTCCATTTGAGTACAAAAAACCATTACTTTGGTCAGATGCTCTCTTTCAAGGCAAACTTAGAAGGTATCAAGATGCTACCTAGCAGAAAATCAGGCCTATGTACTGCTGCTTTTACAATCCTTTAGAGGTTTTTCTCCTAAATAAATTATCTTTAGCTTTAGAGTCTGCCTGGTGACTAGTCACAAGCATCGTTCACCCCAGAGAGAAAGAAATGAAAAGCATCTGATCCTGAATCAAAAATGTCTACAAACACTCTTCTGCCTGGCCCATGCTTATCAGACATAGGGATAATTTAGCTGTGGTTGCTTTTCCTCCTCTTCATCACAGGTGGAGATTCCAGCATATCCATCTTCAGGGTGTCTGTTTCCCTAATCATGAAAATAAGCTTGTGTCTTGGTACTGAAACTGGACTGAGCTGACTGGAGTTCTGTCATTGATTTCAACAGGAAGGAGGTCAGGCATTAAATTCCCCTTCCTTTCCTCCACTCTATCCCTCACCTGCCACTCAGTGCTACAAACTAGTGATGAACAGAACACAGAAGTTCAGGCATGACCATTATCTGTAGCAAACTCTACTAACTCTTGCCTATATTCAAAGGCAATCATGTCACATGAACAGATCCAACCCTTGCTGATTTCAACAAGAATTATGTACATAAATACCTCTGATAATATTTTATTCAGATTTAATTCAACAGCAAAAAACTTGGGCATCACAGCCAGTTGATGGTGCCATCCAGACTTCCTTCATGTTTCTTTGCAAGAGCAATGGCTTTGACTCCTACACATCTTGCTGTGCTCCCTCCCCCAGTTCCGTAAACAAGCACACAAACCAGAAAGCACTCAAGAATTTACACTTACACATCACTTTGTGTTGTGTAGATATGGTCAAATAGTGACTCTATGGCCATCCATTTCACAGGGATTCGACCCTAGGAGGTAAAAAAGCAGTAATGGTCAGAAAAATAAGTTTCCAAGTAAAAAACAAAGGTATTTATCTTCAAAATAGTAAAACACAGTCTGTCCATACTACAGCACTTGCCAATGCACTTATGATTTGGCATTTCATAAGAAAAACAGTGAGGTGAATAATTTTAAGAGTTTTTAAAAAAACTAGTTCATGTCTTCTCACATGCTTAGCAATCTAATTACGTGCAATGAACTGATGTGGCTTTTTGCAGGTGGTCACCAGTCTAATTCAGATAAACTCAACTCTTAACAAAGAGCTTTGAAAACGTGCAGATGCAAAAATGATGCGGAATGATGGTTAAAGAGGAAGAACTATCTCATTTATACCAGGGATGATGCATAAACAGAAGCACCTGGATGTTAGAGATACCTTTGGTTTCAGAACTGAACCTGGACAGTCATATTTGGTTACTAGTTTCTAAGTGGAATCTACAAGTTGCTATTTTTCAGTGGCAGAAATTCACTGAGAAAATCTGAGTAATCCACCCCAAATATTCATGAAAGTCTAGGTATGCAAAATTTCCAAGATGTTTCATAATCTTCACAGTATGATTAGCATTCATATGTCTTACTCCTCATTCTCATTAAATCCATATATATCTATGTAAAAAGTATTTTAGTAGGATTTGAAACTTCCTCTTCCTTCTCAAATTCTTCTTTTCCCTGTCTCCCCATCCAAGCAGACAGATGCTTGTTAGGCTCTGAATAATACTACAGTGATGAGTGTCTGCGAAGCAGAGAGCAAATATCCACACTCAGTACATCGTGCCCCACCAAACAAAACTAAACTGCCAAACTGCCTTTATGTAAATGCATTACTCTTAAAATACAGAGCAACAAATCAATATAAAAACACATCCATCAGAAGATAGCTAAATGAACACAGCAGTGCCTTTTTACATAAGATCAGGTCTTCTAGAAGTTTTTTTTTCTTCACAACTCATTCTGACTTACGCAACATTCACAAAAACTGGCCCTTAAAAACAGAGAAAGCTAAACTAAAAATTCACAGTATTTATGGAAATCTTCTCATAAAATTTTAAAATTTTCACATGCAAAAAAATTCTGTTGGCAGCTCCTTCATATTAAGCCAAAGAGGCAACTGAACCACTACTGCTCATTTGACACAGTCAGTGGGAAGCTGTGCTCACGAACATCACAGTCTAGACCAGGACTGACTTGTGGAAGTTGTGTGGAACTTGATATAAATTGTCTATATATTTTTCAGCTCTTTGGTATTTTTAATTGATTTTAAAAATTATAAATAGGAAGAGAGAAAAAAAAAAGATGTGTTTTTTTGTTTGTGTTTTCATGTAGTTTGATAAGGAACTGGATAAATAAGCAGTAGAATGAGAGAGCTGGATAAATAAGGAGTGGAAGAGGTAATAGTTACTTAAAGATGATACATATTTTTCATATATATAAGTATTTCTATCCCACTGGTTAAGCTCATGATTTTGCTCCGTTGTCATTTTTATTTCCTTAAAATAATTATCTTAAGTTAATAAAAAACAGGCATTCTCCTTTTCATCCATGCTGAAGTCCCACAGCATAAATTCATTTCCTTGATCAGGCAATTTCCACTACTGCTTTTAATACACACTGTACCTTGCTCCTCTTTACATAGGAATCTTCTTCGTACACATCACGTGACAGGCCAAAATCAGAAATCTTCATTTTGCGCCCTTCTGCCACCAACACGTTCCTGGCCGCTAAATCCCGATGCACCAGCTTTTGGAAGGAAACAACAGGAGTGTTTATGCTTCTTGAGGAGGAACCAGCTGCTTGATCCACATCTATCACACGCTGAGATCACCCCTGCCTGCCCTACCTTCATTTCTGCAAGGTACTGCATCCCTCGGGAGATCTGCCATGCGAACGATATCAGGTCTCCCATGGTTAAGGCTCTCTCATCAGGGTTATCCAAGTAACTGGAATTTCTGTTGCCATCACTGCCCACGTAGCTCGGGCCGACCTTTCGACTTTCCCTGAGGAAACTGCGCAAGGAGCCGTATTTGGCGTACTCCACAATTAAATACAGCGGGCCTGAAACAGACAAACGCACAGGTCAGTAAACAATTCATTTTAGGTTTTTTTTCATACAAGTCTCCTCTAATCAGCACATTGTTTTGAACAGTCAGAGGCTCCAGACACCTCTGCCCTTTATGTAAAAAGCACTGAGTCAGCCATGAAATAAGAATATTTTTAGCTTAGATCCTCTATGCAAAGAGAATGAGTTTCAGGCTAAATCAGAGCAGAATGCTGGCTCTTGCCTATAATCCCTCATCTAGATAATCTGAGACCAAAAAACCAGACAACCTTCATACAAATTGGGTCTGTGAAACAGCCTAACTTAGAGAAAATTTAAAATTAAAATAATCTTGAGCTTGTGATACTGAGCTCAAATCATCTGCTAATTCCAGCACTGTGTTTAAGGTGCCTTTTGATAGCACTTAGGTGCCACATTCTGGCACTGCAATCCATTAATTTCTCCTCCCCATTATCCACATGAGTAATACCTACCTAATGATAAATAACAATTTGTGTGCTGTATCAGAGCCCTCCTACCTCATACATTAATGAATTAACTTGATATTTATTAAAAGCCTGTGACTCAGTAACATTTCACTTCCTTTGGGATGAAAAAGACATTGTACTGAAAAGAAACAAAACTAACCCGCCCCACTGGCTCATTACCTTACTAAGACTCAGAGATGACTCACTCCTGAATTACCTTCTCTGTCTACAACTAAAAAGTGACATTTGCAACAGAGCTGGGTGGGCAAAGAAGGCAGGGCTTTGCCCAAGGTTGCAGAATCCATGCTGTGATTTTAGGCTGCACAACTGCCGATGCAAAAGGAAGAGAATGTTGCCACACCACCTCACCTAAAATGAGAAATTCCTATGCACAACAAAATTTGTTTCATTGGCAATTTATAATACATGTGTCTGCAGATTTTACCCCTTGAAACATGCTTGTTGATGACTGTGGCTTTTAGAAACCATTTAATAACCAGAGGGAGACAATAGTTTTGAGACAGTGGAAGAAAACTGAATATCAACCTAACTATCCAGCTATCTTCGTCTATATATGGCTGTAGTTGTCTATTTACATTTAGTATACATAATAACAACAATAATGAAAACTCAATTGAACTTGAAGTATAACTCATATTTAAAAACACGACTATTAACATAAAAATATATATTGATTGGAAGAGAATTTGTAGGAGATTTGTTAATTTAAAATAGCTTCAGAATCAAAATGTGCACTGAGCAAAACCCCAGGAAAAATGTTTAGTTACACTGAATTAGTATTTCTCTTTTCTTTCAAGTACTGTTTTTTTAATATACCCCTCTTTTTTCATCCAACAGCAAATTTAAAGGATGCTCAGCAATTATCAAGCAGTTGTTGAAATCCAGCAACAAATTGCATTTTATTTCCCTTCTAGATGGTTTAATCTTAGTAACAAGCTTTTAGTATTCACCATCTTGACTGCAGGCTCCATAAAGTTTGATGACATGAGGATGGTTGACTTGTTTCAGGAGGTTGAACTCTGACAGGAGATCTCGCAGCTCACTCTGGGAAGCATTTTCTGCAGAAAGTGACCAAACACACAATTTTGGTTAGGAAAGCATCACTCAAGAGTTCTCTATCTACAATCTGAAAAATGGGATCTACCATCTCTCCCAGAGTAAGCACGAAGTTGGAAAACTCCGTACTTCCCCACAGGAAAGAAATTTTCCCATCTCCAGTATCCTGCAGCCATTCACATCAGAACCAAGTGAATGTGACTGCTGCTGCTCTGGCTTGGTAGCAGCCTGCTCTAAACATTGCTCTGCCCTGATACTAATGACTGCAGAACAAGAAGGTCAGGCAAGAATCAGGAGCAGAGTCTGTAATGTCTTAAAGATGTCATGAAATTATTACAGACCTTTTCTGGTGCTCTAAAGCAACTTCTTAGGGTGAATCCGTGCAATAAAAGCTCCAGAAGCATATGAAAGCCGAGCTCTCACGCTGATCAAACAAAAATAGACTCACTCACTCCTCCTAAATACATCTTCCAACAGAGCAAAAATCCACTAATCTACTAGCTTACTCTTGTAGCATGCATCCAGATTTAGAGTTCAGAAGCTAAATGTACAGTACAAACTGATTTTACCAGGGGACACGTATGCAGACTTCACTGATGTCAGTGAGAATCATGTGGGAACATATGGCCCCAACAGGCTTTCTTAGCCTTTCAAGTGTTTTGCCTTTTTGCAGAATTCTTTAGACTGACAAGTTTCCTCTTTAAGTGCACTGGGGCTTGAAGGAGATCCCTACTCATAAAGACACCATAGGTCAGAGATAAACCTTCTTCTTCCTCATCCTTAATCTCTCTGACACACAGAACCAGCCTGGAGAGTTCCTCCAGTGTCATTACTGGGCACTGACAAGGATGTGTTCATCCTGATTTAAGGATAATAAAAACAAGCTTGGCTTCTGCTCTTTGGTACTGTACTGTGTGCTTTTTTCATAAAGGCTGTGAGTAACAAAGGATTTATTTGCCTATTCATGGGTGATCAGTTTGCCCTCCTAATAAAAACAATTATTCTGTTCTACTGTTATGTTTGTATCAGAACTACATGTTTGTATCTGCCTTATATTATCTTGTAGTCTGAATGTGCACTCAGAGAATTTCTACCACAGGAAGAACAATATCAGCTGGTCTCTCACTACTTATAAAGACTACAAAAAGCACATATGTATGTAAAACAAAAATCAAGAATGTGAACTTAATGCCTGTAAGAAAAGTCTTATTTTTGTAGCTCTGGAGCTGTGTGATGTGAACAAACAGAACAGAGCAAAGTTAACCATGTACCATGCCTGTTTGTCTACCAAAAAGAACTAACTTCAAATGGAGACATTTAGCTCTAAAGCTTTAGGCCACTCATTTTAACAAACTGTGAATAATTTGTATTTATGTATTGGTTGGTGCTTTCGCCTTTAATTTGATTGTAATGAGGGCATTCACATCAGGTAGGAGGTCAAATTTAATTCATATGAGAAAAGTGGTAATAATGGGCTGAAAAAAAATTATCCATCTGTTCCGTTAAACCTCCATCCATAGCTCCAAGACTATTTTGGCTCAGCTCATTGCTCCCTGTTCCCTCCACAGTACCTAACACCAAGCTGTCACAGTAGGGAGAGTCCTGCCCTGGTCTGTTCTCACCCAGATTGTGCCCATCTACCCAGCTCAGGCAGATCTCTTTCATGCAGTAAGAATAACATACAGGTGTGCCTAGCGCTGCCCTTTAAAGATCACTCAGTGTGTAACAGTCCCTAACACTTGGACAAATGACCTGCTCTCCATCTGCTACAGGGAAAGAACGGGTGGTGCTGGCCTGATCCAAAATAACTGTCCTTTGTCCTTCCTGGCAGCACTGCAAAGGCCACTGAAGCTAATGCACTGGTCCTTATGCTTCAATTGTCATGTGTGAACAGTAAAGTTAAGCCAATAATAGCACATAAATATTTGCAGAATGACAAATGATCCCCACAGTCAAGCCGGAAAATGAAATTTCAGGTGACTATCTGCAATTTAATTTACATTACAGAGGGATTCATTAGAGCCTGAAGCATTGCTGTAAATGTCAGATCAATTTATTAAAATAAGGTGCTTAAAATAAAGGTTTACTCCTTCACATTGTCAATTTGGTCAATTCTTTCCTTCATAATAGATAGGAAAAACTGAATGTCAAACCATCTGCAAGTAAAAGCAACATCTTTACCACTATGACTTAGAATCTGAACTCAGTCACATGTTGATGAAAATGTGTTAGGAAAAGCAGTGTCAGTAAGTGCACAAATAAACATGAGATGAAATAGTGACTATTGTATTGACAATGTAACACATTACAAGTCATTACTTGAATATTACAAGTAATAGTTAATTCATCTTCACTTCCGAAAAATCTTAGTTCCCAGACTTCCTCCATGTGACCTGAACCTCTTGCAATGAAGGCATGCACTGCATAATCCATTTACTGCTTAGGTAAAGGGGTGGGATATGCAGCATCTCTCCTCTCAAGGAGCAGGAAATGTGCTTTGAATATAACAGAAGTGGTAATAAGAAGAATAACATTTTCCTGTAATGACATGCTTTTACTCGTAAGCAGTAGTGAATGGTTCAGTGCAAGGTCTCATATTATCATCTTAACATTATCTAGGCATGCTTTGTTCCCCACAGGTTTAAAGCCTTAGAGTAAACTGAAGACAGCAGGAGACAGCACTGGGTTATTCAAGCCATTTTGACAGAGCTCCTGGTGATTGAAAAGCAGATCAGAAAAGTATAAAACTAGACAGAATTCTCAATCAGGAGAATAAGTTAACAGGTCTGTCCTGTTTCTTCATATGATTATCACATGATTTATTTAAAAAGCTTTGTCCAAGGAAACTGGATAGAGGAAAAGAATCAGAAAACTTTAACAAACCCTTGCAATATTCCCATCAATGCCAAACAGAATTGAATACATTTGCTTTGTTAAGACAGAGGCTCCTTGCACATCATGATTTAGAATTACTTACTTGGATCAATGTGAAGCTAACTGCTAAAGTCACAAATCTGCAGATTGTGACTGTCAGAATGTATCAGAATGCTGGAAGAAAGAGAGGCTGTGACACTGCTGGGTTTTTAGCTGACCTTTTGCTTTCACATAAGCCCCTCTTAAAATCTATTCAGAGGTTACCACAAACAGTTTGCAAATCATTTCAAGCCCTGATGGAAAGGTACCTTTCAACATTTTCACTGCCACAGTGGTATAGCCAGCCCTTCCCTTAAGTCGGAACGCTGTCGCCTTGACGACCTTTCCGAATTCTCCTTCTCCAAGAGTCTTGCCCAGAACTAGGTTCTTCCGAGGGAATTCCCACTTTGGATCTTCCTGCAGCAGAGAAAAGAAACCCTGTGACATAAAGCAAGGAAAGGAGTAGCTATTCCTAGGAATAGGTACACTTCAGTGTGCAGTGTTTGGTTGCTCTTTTTATCAGTATCAGTGAGTTCTTATAAAAGCTCCTGGGTATCGAAGTATTTTGCAAATGTATTTTCCTCTACCTGAAAACAACTCCTCCAAAACAGGCTGTACAGGTAGTCTATGGATAATGAAGTATATTTACAGGTCTGGGAAACTGGGTACAAATGACTTTCAGAATAACTATGAACATGTGACTTTCATGGAGAAGTTTTACTCACAGAATAAGGCTTTCCCTTAAGAACTGATCAGAGACAGCAATCATCCTCTTATAAAATTAGTGCTAATAAGTCTTAAGGCTGCAAAATTATGACAGATGTACAAACCAGACAAGAAACTAAAGCAAACAAGAGCACAAGGTGAGGTAGTGAGGTCTGTGAAATCCTCATTACCTAACACTCAAATAGATCTGATGTTGCCATATAAAGCGGCAATGTTTCTCTACCATGCTAGCTCATGAAAATGCCCCATCTCACAAAAATCCTGGATAGTGTGTGATTCAAAACAGGAAAAAGTAGAGTAAAGGTATGACTGCATGACTGGGCAAAAGTCCTTAAATGTCGGTAAAACTCCCACATGAACTGATATCTACAATGTGTATATCAGAAATCAGGAAGAGATCTCAGGAGGGATTTTTTTGCAATGTTTGAAACTTAGCCTTGTTGTAGTACTTTGGCACACCACAGAGAGTACAAACCTGATGATAGTTAGTGCTTAACTGGACAATGTTAAAAGTAAAACCACAGTACTGTAAGATGCAGTTACATCAGTAAAAATCACTGGCTTAAATTAAACTAAAATGTTACAATGTATTAAAGCATAATAAAAAAGGAAGAACACACCGGCCTTATACAGCAAATTAAAATGTTTATCCAACTACTCATGAAGTACCTTCAGTGGACATGATTTGCAATGAAAGTGAAGGTAATGGGTGTATTGAAGGTAATGGGTAATTGAAGGTAATGGGTGTACTGAAGGTAATGGGTGTTTCCATGAATGGACTGCATTCCTGTAGCATCGCCACGAGGCTGACACCAAAACAGAGCACGCAAAATGGCACCAGGCTTACTGGTATTTTGAAGGTGTCCACAGACACCTGGTTCTCCATGGAGTCCAGGGAGGGCCGGCGCACGTTGCCTGAGGAGTAGCTGATGGGGTAGGACTGCGCGGGGCGCCGGAACGTCATCTCGGCGGAGGCGATGGGCGGCTTCGGGGCGTTCTTGTGGTACCGGTGGATGCAATAGAACGAAACCAGCACCGAGATGACGAAGCACAGCACCACCGCCCCCGTGATCACTGTCTTGCACAAGTCATCGCACAGTTGCTCTGTGGACCGAGAAGAGCTTCTTAGAACCTTCCCTGTGGCCTCTTACTTCTGCATAATAATTCAGTTTTAAAGATGCAAACTATTCCATGCTATGTTTATTATTAGCCGAAGTAAAAATGATTTAAAATATCCATTATCTGTTTCAAACAACTGCACGAAGCTTTTCTGCTTAAACAAAGGTTAAGGAAAAAAATAATGCACTCCTTGTCCTGACACTATGGGTGATGGTTATCTCTGACATTTTGAAGCTGAGATTTTTCAGAAATTATCAGGAAGCTGGAATTACCTGAAAGTAATAGAAATCATTAATTCTCCTAGCTGCCTCTACAAATATCAGGTAAGTCTCACTGAAATGCAAATGCTCTGGAAATCAAAGGATGACAGACTTGTTTGTCAAGTAGTAATGAATAAAAAAGAATCCATAGCCAAGGCTATAAATAACACATTCTGGAAATTTTCAGGCTCCATAGTGGATGCCAGCTCCTCACGAGTTTTGTATTAGCAGTCTGACCAAAGATATGGCTTATTAACATGGCCACAAGTGTAGACAGTTCTATATGTATACATGATGTATACAGAGAAAAAAGATTACTATCAGAACAGCAGCTAGACTTACCTTTAATATCATCTTTCTCACAATAACAGTTCTGTCTTGGGAAGCAGTAACAAATCCCATGTCCTGACTTAATTCCAAGATTTCCAATGCCCTTCCCATGGCCACCAATAATGTTTCCACCTAATGAAATACAGACAACAGGCTAAGATTCTTACATGTAGGTAAAGGGAAAAGAAAAGGCTCAGTTTTCCATGGGTTTACCCCAGTATGAATCTGAAATTTAACCAGGGAGCACATTGTAGGGATAATGACAGGGACTCCTGAGGGAGACAGAAGACTCTAAATTCTGAAATTTTTGAGATCCTGAAAGGATCTGGAGGATCTTGCACTGTTTAAACATTAGTCCTCATTAGCTGTTATTGAGTTCTGCTCCTGCTTCTGATGCCAATCTCCCCACACCTTGGAAAAGTCAGCCTACTATTCTAGGTATCATTGCTTCCACTGTCACATGGAGATAACAACACTTAACCTCCTCTGCAAAATGCCACAGGACAGGTTAGTCAAAGCACTAAGAGTAAATGCCAAGTGCAGGTGATAAAAAAATGAACTGCACTATCTAAAAATGCATTTCTTTAATATTAGTAAACGAATTGCAGAAACTCATACTCTTGATTTCAAGTAGTTCTTCATGCAGAGTAACAGCAGCTGCATTTCCAAATAAATATTTTTTTCTGTATATGTTATAAAAATGACTCTTAGCAGTGACATTTTTATCTCTAAACTGCCTTAATCACAAAGAACATTTTACAGGCAGCTCAGGTGGTTAATTTTGGAAGAGACTCTGCTGAGTCACCTCCCTCTGAGCTGACACTTAAAAGCACTGGTGTTCCCAAAAATTCCTCATTATCCTCCCTGCCTCTTCCCAGCCAACTTCCTCCATTATGAAGAGGTGATGAAATAAAGTTTCCAATTGCCACAGAAAATTGTATGCATTTATCTATATCTGCCCACGTTTGAAAACCTGGAAGTAGATGGAAGCAGGGAATGAGCCAGTCCTACCTAACCTGTTCTTGAGCAGTTGCTTACTACACACAAGTCTCTTGCTAAGAATGCAATTAGGCTGCCTCTATTTGATAGGCACAGCCACAGCACCAGCTGCTTCAGCTGAGTGCCCTTGAATGTAATATTCATAGTGTTACTGTGAGAAAGCAATTTTGGGACTCGAGGACATAGCCATCATAATGACAAATGAATTACAGAAATAAGTATTTTCACAACCTAAAGAATATCCTTGATCTTTACACATCTTGGCCTATTTATTGTTTGCCATTTCCAAAGAAATGTCCCCTGCCAGTAAAAGCTGATAAAATGGTACTCCTGGAGCTCTGAGCTCCCAGAACACACTCATTTTTTTGTCTGCAAGTATACTGCTTTTGGGCATCAGCCCAGGTTCTCAATTGTGTCAAGTCATGTACACAATTATTCAACTTAGGCGTTAAAAGGACTTGCATAACATCCTGAAAACTTGTCCTACTCGCCTGCTTATTACCCAGAAAGACAGTATTTCTTTTGAGCAAAACATTTGATGTTGCATCTGTTGTACATATTTTAATACTGCAGCCCCTGGCACAAATATTTCCACTTTCAAAATGAAAAATTACTGCAATTATTACCAATAAAGAATTCTTTTCAGATGATTAGAGAAGTTACTTGCATTTCCTTCAAGCATTTCTCCCACTTAAGGGATTGTTTTTATACACTCTGATGAAATAATTATCTTTCTGATAACACTAATTTACAATACACAATCCATTCTTGCATGTAAGAAATACTAAGAAGCCTCTTTAGTAATTAATTTTATAGAAGAACATTAAGTTCCAGGCTTTAAGAAAATGCTAGTTCCTCTAAGACTCCATTTTAAAGTCTCAACTTGAAGTATATGATGTCAGAGTCAGAAGAAGCATTTAAGAAACGTGTCTTTATTCCTGAATTAGACTGTCAGATAAAAAGATCCACTTAAAAGTTATCATCTCACAGAAGATGGAAATTGCTCAAGAGAACTACACTGTTTTTTCTACCCTGTATATCTTCAGAGTGAGTTGTGAACTTGCAGGTATTCACAGGTATTTGAGTGGAGTGTGGAAATATATGCTCAAGTAAAAAGATTAAACACAAATGCATTTCAATTCTTCCTTCATAAATTCTCCTCATATGAGTATCTGCCTGGATCTTCAAATAGGTAAGGCATTGGATCATTCTGAAGGCCACCTGTCAAAAAAGGGCAGGTACATTTCCCCAGATGATCTTTTGTAAACACATTTATTTTAAATAGAAATTTGTTTCTTCTCACTTATTTACCCAGGAGCTCAAATAGGCCTGGTTCCTGTCATACTGTACTGGAGCTGGGAAGTGGGGCATTAATGTGCCCAGAACCTACGCCTCTTCAGCAAGTACCTCCACTGAAAAACAGCACCTGTGAATGAACAGGCAGCAGAATGGGAATTGCTGAGAACACTTTATCTCTCCATCAGTCAGGCAATGGGTGTCACCTGCCTGGCTCAAAAAAGGTCAAGCTTAATCCCCATAACCTTAACTCAAATGAATGATTTAAATGCAAGTGCGACAATGCAGAGATGCTGAGCTTGTAAAAGTATCTGCGCTTGGGAAAGTGACATTTGAGAAGTGATCAGAGGTGTAACAAAAAAGCCCATCCTAAAACACTCCCTACTTGTGCAGTCTTGGGGACACACAGCCGGGTCTCTGCCCTCCACCACATCACAGATGCCATCTGGACAAGTCTTGATGCTTGGGGTGCACGTGGAGTAGTTTGTGGTGATCCCTGTTAACAGAGAAACAGCTGCACTAATACCACAAGGAAGGAAAGTTCATTGCATCTTCTCAGGGCACACTAACAGTCCAAACCACAGGTTATGCTGCCTTTTAAAATGAATATCTATGACTACAAACACCTGCTAAAGTAACAGGCAAGACAACAAATAAAGGCAAATAGAAGAAACCATCTTTTTTGCTATCTTTTCTGCTTTTGACAGCCCTCTGGTCATGTCACTTGCAGTTACAGTGAATACTGCTTGAAAAAGAGCTGGCTGACCACTTTGAGACTGAAGAGCAGCTTTCACATCTGAGGATTTCTCACAATTTCACCCACTTGAATCCGAGGGTTACAAGTGGTTGCAGACAATGTATGACACTTACGCAGTTTGAAGGGATCAAGCACCGACGCAGAACCGTTGTTCTGGAAGAGTCGAGTGCTGCCACCCATCAGATCTGTGCTCCAGACCACAGAAAGAGACACTGCTTTGTGCTCACTGTCTGCTGGGTGCACCTGCTCAGCACCTGCTCCAGCCACACTGCTGCAAGCTCAGTTCACTTCCTGCTGGTTTATGTATCACGTTCAGCATCACCAGGGACAAGGTGAAGAACGGCCTTACAACTTCACCCCATTTTCCTTTTTAGTGCATCCTTCATATGGGTATTATGATTACTTTTTTTAGCCCCAGCTTCTGTGTAGTTCACCATACCATGTTTTCCAGCCAGAATACATCAGTTTGTATCTATGGAACTCAAATACACAATTACAACTAAACAGAAGTTTGACTTCACACAACATACATGTACCTTTCCCACTCCCCTGTCTCCACTGGCATCTTCCTGTTAGCACTCCCAGGCCACCACATTCTTCACATTCAGCACGGTGCTTACTTATAGCACAAGAGTCAGGGCAGTCCTCTTCTTTTTTTAAAACTGTTGGAAAATGAACACACAAGCAGGTCAGCTCAAAACAGGATAACTTTTTAGGGATAGATAGGAAGGAAAGACAGATGAAGAAAGCAGTGGAAGACTGAAAACTGACTGACCCAATTATCAGTAAACTTAGGGAACAATTAAACAAAAGCCCAGGTGCTCCTTCTCTGTGAAATAAAAGATGAACAGCAAAATCACGAAGGCATGGTTATATTTGCATCACAGCACAGTCACTGCCTAGAACTATAGACACGTGCAAACATACTGATAACAGAAGAATGGAGAGCACAAATACTTACAGCTTCATACAGAATGTTTAATTAGGAGAAAATACTTAGTTTTTGGGCTAACACAGTAGTGGCCCAAAGAGCACCAGCTAGAAATGTGTGTTCTCAGACAATATGAAGCACTTGTACAAAAAGAAAAGTCCACTGCATGTTGTTTCTTCTTCTTTAACCGATTTGCTCTTGGCATAGGAGTTCTGAACTGATAAAACGTAACAGAGGTGTTGAACAGGCACAATTGTATGGTTTTGCATAAAATGCAATATAGTTTGCAGAGAAATGAGTATGTTTCCAGTGAAATCCTCCTCTGTGGGTGTTACAGGATATTTTTAACTTCCTTCCCCACAAGGGTGGGTCATCACATTGCCCTTAAGAACTTGAATTCAGTGTGATTGCTACATGAATACTAAGAAAACTATTTAAAAAATTGTAGAGAGAAGGGAGGAGAAAAATCAGTGAACTAACATACCTAAGCCATATAGTTCTTTCTTCACACACATACATATACCTATAGACCCTTTTTCTTCTTCCACAGGAATATGTGAAATACAAAATAAAGGTCACACATAGACATACACACACTAAAGATTCTTCTTAATCAAAGGTCATCATGAACATTATGAATTGCATAATATCTCACCTTTCTGTGCATTAGCTCTTCAAACAAATAGCTACTACAGGAAGGCACAAATCAAAATTCAAACTCCAAACTCTGTGATGCATTATCTTGTAGCTCAGACTACATTGTTAATGCCATCATTTTACAGATCAGCCTGCTAATGCATCACCTCATACCAGTAACGCATGCTAATAAATAAATAAATAGTCCTGACTGGGGTACTTACGAGTCCCTTCCAGGACAACAGTGAGGAGGGTTTTGGTGTGTTTCCTGCTCTGCTTGTCTGTAGCTTGAACAGTGTACTGTATTTCCTTGCATTCAGGTCTGCGCAGCACAGAGGAATCGTTCACATAGAGACTCCCAAATTTGTCCTCTCGGCCTTGCAGAATGCTGACAGGATAGCAGCTCGAGTTGGGGGACAGCAATTTGTAGGTGATGTTTACACCACGGAATTTCATGCAGTTTTCAATGCAGATCTTTCCTACCTAGGCTCAAACACCAACAAAGAAATCACAGACAGGAACAAAACTCTACAGAAAAAATATTTGGTGCTTCTCAAAAATATCTGAAATAAAATGGAGCATACTATACCTTGCCAAATTTACTGTTTATTTGGGGCTTACAGATTTGTTATTTTCCTACAAATGCAGTATGTAAATGCTTTAAATGTGATTTATTCTCAGTGAAAACGAGATGTAAAGCATTAACTGTTGTCTTTAGAGTAGCAGTGAAAATGCAAAAAGCCTTGACATAGACTCAGTGGTATTTGGTGCCTACTGCTGATGGGCAGCAGTGTTCAGTGAGAACAAGACCTGAGATTTGGGAAATTCTGAGTTCAATCTCTGCTCTGTCCCAGGCTGACCATTGAAAAAAACTTTTGTCATCCTTGAGAAATCAAAGAGCTCAGCATGAACAAAGCTGAGACACTCTTCAAATAACACAGAAATTGCTAATACATAATTTTTATAATATTACAGTCAAAAAGTTCCTGGCCAGAAGAGCTCTCTGAAGGCCTTAAAAGGAATAAGAACCTCATTGTTCCCCATTTGCAATTTTAAAACATTTTAATCTAAAAATGAAAATATGTTGGTTTGCCATATTTGAACTTCTGTGTGCCAGAGTATCTAGGCTAGAACACTCCTCAGTCTAAAACACATAACTAAGAAGCACAGGAATGTGAAGCTCCATCTCCTGTCCAGCTCCTACAGGAACTGATCCAAAGCTCACTTTGGTTTTTCCATTTACAAGAGTGGGATTTCGATCAGGCCCAGAGGCACTGGCTTTCTTTGCAGGGAAAACCACAATGTGAAGGGTGGGGTGTTATTGAAAGGAACTTGGTGATGGATTATTTTCAAATGCTGCAGTTAAGAAATGTTTTCAAGAAACACCACTGCTGGTGAAAGCATATCTGTACATCTTGGTTCCAGCATTCTTATTAAAGAATGTTATAAAACAAAGACGTTTTTGTGTACTAAGACCTCTTCCCATGAACCCAGACTATTTAAAGTCAGAGAAGAAGCCTTTGCAGTTCTAGAAGCATACTTTGTTAGAGGATAATCCCACTTCATCTAACTTATTGCCATTCACATCACTGATGGGTGGGTCATTTGGCACCATTCCTGTCGGGATTTTAGGTGGCAGGGTAACACAGAAAGACTACGAAAGCCATCAAAAGCAAGGACATTTCTTTCTGGCAGTCTCCTCTTTACAACATGCTGGGACTGGCAGGAAGAAGAAGAAGACAAGATTTCCACTGTTCATAAACTCTGTCTAGACACAAGGTCTAGACATGTCCCTTCCAGAAGCACGTCAGCACAGCTTTGGTGCTGCACTGCAACTGGCAGAGCTCTTCTACTGCTCAGATGGTGCTCCTTTGAGGAGGAGAACACAGTGATGATCCATGGCATTAACCTTTGCACAGACCACATTAAACTGCCCTTTCTGCCCACTCTGTCATAACTGCTCTTTCCAGACACCTTTTTGATCACAGCAATTTCCTTCACTGGGGTTGGAGAAGACCCCATAAATTCAGATGACCCCCTAAAATCTGAAGAGAAGATCAGACAGTTTATTCCTTAGAATAGCACATCGGCCAGTTTTGCTTTCTCCATATATAGAGAAGAAGCTATAAAGGCCTCCCTCAAGAAATTTCTATGAGAAAGATAGACTTTCTCTTTTTGCCTGATTCCGCTGAGGAAAGCCCAACCTCCTAACTTTGCTCTGCTCCGCAAGTTCTGGAGCCAGCACAGCTCCCAGGTGCAGCAGAGCACAACTCCAGAGGAAAAAGGTAAAAGCAGCTACTTCCCCCTCCTCATGAGGGTGAAAAAACAAGTAATCAGGGTAAAGGGTAGTCAGGTTTAACATCAGCTTACAGGGGAGGAACCTACAAATTTGCAAGACTCTCAACAGTTAACACAGAAATACTATTATTAGAAATAAGAACAGAAAAATCCATCTTTCAAGTTCCAATGTTTAATAAAGTCAGGATAATGATACTGTTCCTCTTCACTGAATTCCAGGAACATTTGGACATATAACCTCTCTAAAAATCTCAGCCAATGTTATTCATCATTTGTCTCAGTAAATGTCAATAGAGCTTTAAGTCCTTTGATAAGTTAAATGCCACTGGGCAAGCCCGCACTGTCAGGCCGTGCTTCTGTTATTCAATTCATTTAGCTGCTCAAATAGACAAATGGCATCAACCCAGCAGTTAATAATTCCTTCACGCTCCTGTGTTTTCCTTAGGGCAAGAGACAGTTCAGCCTTCATATTGATTTGGCCCAGTACTTTCCCTGACTACTCTGGCACATCAAGGCTAATTATGTAGCCAACTTTAATAATGTGAAGTGCTGGGGACTAAGCTGCTTACACTGACTTGTGCTCCAAGCTGAGCACATTGTAAATTCAAACCCAGTTTCAGAAGTAAGTGGATGACACTTTAACTAACTGAGAACACCACCTCCAGAACCAGGATGAGTTTTGCACTTCGCTGCTCAAGAATCAGAACAAAATCTCTTTGTGAATTTGTGTTTAGGCAGCACAAAGAAAAAGATCTCCTCCCAGAGACTTGGAGCTCTTGCCAGGAACAGTTTCCCCTGCTATTACTGCCACCCAGTGAAACTGCACAATTAGTGCGAAATGCCACTGTTTTGGAAGATCCTAAAATTCCTTTTCAGATGTTTGACTCTCATGACAATGTTCTACACCAGCAGCTTTAAAATTCAACTGTCTTTTTTTGGCCTTGCACCCTAAAACTTTAAAAATCCATATACTCCCAGATTTTAAGACTGAAGTGTTCAAGCAATCCAGGGTATGCATAGATAACCATGGTTGTCCAAATTTAATCTGGAACTCATTCGTTCATAAAAATATTGTATGCATACACCTATATATAAAAACATGCACACAGAAAATAACCCAACCAATTCATTAATCTAAATTCATACACATCTAACAGGTAAGTGTCCACATTTGTTTCAATTGCAGTCATGTTGTGACAGAGATACAAGAGTTCTAGATGCAAGGGTTAGACTATGAGTATCTTACATACCTGTGCTATTATTTCTTTTAGGGGGAAACCCAGGTTTCACCCTATCTCCAGGCAACAGGCAAGGGTAAAGCTTTCACAGCCTTCTGCTACAAAAGCCTTAAACCTAACATCAGAAATAATTTGATCTGCACAAAAAGAACAGACTATCCTCTGAAGTTTCTAACAGACTGCAAATTGAAAAACTGCAGCCACAAGGCATCATGAAATATCATAAAGGAGTAGCTTTTGTAGTGAGGCTGCTACATGAGCACACTTGGTACCTTTTCCTTATTTAGGATATTCACTTCAGACTATGGACAAAATGTCCCTTGTTCTGTACTCTGAAGAGCTATCAAGCTGCAACGCACTTCATCAGATTAGCTATAATAACATGCAATATATCTAACTTCCCTTTTTCTTTCTTTTTAAAATTAGCCAGAGGCTTAAAGATTAATAAAGCTTAATTCTTCCTTAAAATTCTTCTAATGAATTGGTTTTCTCTGCAATTGGGATGACCATATTTTAATCTCAGTCCTCCTCTCTGCTACAATACTTACAAGGCATGCTTTCCATCAGCTCTCCCAAAAAGGTTCATCACTGATGTTTTTAATATCCACTTTCATAATATTAATTGCATTGAACTAGTTCCTTATTAATGTACATGTTTCATAGTAATTACATTGTAATTTTCACCTGACTAATGTCAACCTGCTAGAAAGTGTCTCTGGAAAGCATTACTAACGGCAATGGTGGCGATTAAGCTAAAACAAGGGTTAAATTAGGAAGCACATGAATTACTAACTAGCCATTACCTAAAGAAAAGCCATTAATATACTGAGACTCCAACAGCTGGACAAATTCCTTTTTTTTGCCCTTGACATTGCTGCAGTTATTCATGCCTAAGCCACTCATGGCTGCAAGTCCTCTTGTCCACAACATGTTATTTCTCTCCATTAGTACTTCCATGTGTGGCTCCTCCTCTGTTATTATGTGGTGGGAGAGGTAGTGCCCAGCCTACCTGCTACCTCCTACATCCAGCAACAATTACAATGATAACATCACAATGATAAATCACATAAAATTTTTCAGTGATTCTGCTTGAAACAGTTAAAACTAACGAGCACTGTAACGCATCTGGCCCCAGTGATCCAGCTCATAGGCTCCAGCAGAAAGGGGATGTATAATTAAGATGGTTCTTACTTGTGCAAAACGTTCAGCATTCCTGTTCACTGTGAACTGGTAAGTTATGTTTGAAAACTGAATGCTGACAGGGAGGATGGAGACATTGAAATGAAGCATCACCGATCTTTCTGGGCCATGAAATTCTGTGTCATTCACCAAAACATCCAGCTGGAAGGAACGATGCTCTGTGACTGAAATGCTTTTATTCAGTACCAGTTCTGTGAAGGAAAAGATTCGTCTATTAGCAACCCACATTATCTGCAAATGCATCTTTTAATACTGCAAGCCCAACAAAAATAGATGTACCAAATTTAATTATACACATCCAAGTTTCCTAATAGGCAATAGAAGGCAAGTTAAATATGAAATATGCTCTTATGCTCTCTGTCATTCAAGATGCTTGGGAGGCCTTCTTCCCTTCTACCTACCAAGCCAAGAATCCTACAATCAAAAGCTCTTGTTTTATCAGTTTATATATCATCATCATCATCCCATACACTCCCTACTGCAGAGATGCACAAGCTCAATTTTTTCAGTACATATTTAAAACTTACTGTTTTCTTTACATAAAATTTCTCAGCTTTCTTTGGCTCAGTACTTACAAAATGCTCAGAAAAATTCAAAAGCTTATTGGTCAACTACTAAAAAGCAACTTCTCCTTTATTTGAAGAAAGAGTCCTTACTGTACTCGTGCCGAGTTCCCCTCACTTGGCTGCCATTTGGGCTGAAGTGGATTTCATCAAAGATGTGCTCTACACGAAATGTTTCACTTATCCAAGGATCGTCAGTAATGATGGTTCCTGTGTATTTCTTTCTGCTGCTTTCAAGGGGATAAATAGGTGTGGTGTCTGCATCGTACACAGTCAGCGTGGAAAGAACAGTGCCCTGGTAGGAAACAATAAATGGCACTGCTGAAGGACCTGAAGCTTTCTTCTGGTAACTGCTCTGGAGATTGAAATACTGGTCAAACAAGACCTTACAACTTTCAGTGAAACCCAGGCAAATGTATTCATAAGTGTCTTGTCAGGACTTGTTCTAGTCAGGAGATGGCAGCAAACTACTAAAACCAGTCTTCTCCCATCCAGACACAAATACAATCAAAATGTACTTTGAAGGGAAAATTGACTATCAAGAGATCCTGTTGTGAGGAAACAGAAGTTCTCTCCTGAACCACACATCATTTATGGCCCCCCACAAAAAGTCTTCTCTACATCATTGACTTAAAAAGGCTCATTGCTCCTCTGAAGAGCCAAAGAGCCCACATCTGTACTTCTCTACTGAAGCAAGGGCTGTGTGTGTTCAGGGGCACCAAAGGCACCCAGGGACTCAGACCTCTTGAAAGATCAGCTTGGCATAGAAAGGGAAAAATGGGAGGACACCATTAAAACAAGATCCTGGAGCTCACCATTAACAGCCTGGAAACTTCACAGGTGCAGTAGTCTGTTTGTAGAAGTCAACCACTACTTCTACAGCACCCTAATAAATGTTCTGAACATAGTCCTGATTCATTACACAGATTTGCACGTATGGGAGAGGCACGCGCGTACACTTGCTCTAACAAACACAATTTTAATCCCCTGGGGGAAGCAACCCCATAACAAACAGAGCAGAGCTCAGAATGGAGAGACCCAGAGTGATCCTAACCACAGACTCACCAAATGTCCATCTCAACCTTGGAAATGGCTCTAATTTCTTCACACTCTTTAATCACTAACCCAAACTCCTCTTTCTTTGGGATGTGAGTAAGATAAAACTTGGGGCAAAGGAATCCTACAAACAGCATTTTACAATTACAGATCTGCAAAGCATGGTATGGCGATGGGCTTGATGCCAAGGTCCATTATCCAGGCAGAACATGATGCTTCCCAGGAGTCCTGCCTCCCACTGCTGTGCTCATACTTCAGGGACTAGGTAACGGAGAACATTACCAACATTACCTCTTTCCTGTTGAACTCCACGACAGCATCTGCAGTATCAGTGCCATTGGGAAGGAAGGGAGGAGAGTCATCTTCATCTAACACGTTCACCAGGAAAGGCACCTCAACCTGCATTTCCCTGAAGCCCTCTCTGACGGTGCACTTGGCAATGAGCTCGTATCTCTCCCTCTCCTCCCGGTCCAGGCGCTGCGTCACCCGCACGCTGGTGGTGTTCTCGTTGTACCGAAAGGGAACTCCTTCAGCTGCAAAACAGCCGCAACACACACAGCCACAGTCACTTCCCAGTAAAGGGCTCTGATGGCTTTAATACTGTTCTGCAGCCCAGTAAATCCATTTGGACAGCATGACTGCACAATAAAAGTTTCAGAAGTGAAACAGAAGGAACTTTTGTGGTTGTATTAGAGTAGGGAGAAATCATGGAAGATTTATATGGGAAGATTCTACAGTTTAGAAGTTTAGAAGCAGCACAATTTAAAGCTCAGGATATTCTCAGCCTACTTTTAGCAGATATAAAACTCTAAAATTGATCTTTTCTTTAGGGAAGGGGATACTCCCCTTCCCATTTCCTCTATATATCTCAAAGGCAAAATCTTCAGGCTCAGTTTAGGTTTGTAAAGGAACTTCCTTTATAGAATCAAATCTAGATGATCTACTACAAAAGAGATCTTTTAACAGTGCAGCTGCTTGAATCTATTGCTAGTACATGAGCGGCTCAGATCCAGTTTTACCTGCAAGCAATTTGTAGGAAATGCTGAGATTCTGACACAGATGATGAACTGAGGGTAACCGGAGCTGATGAAATGTACCAGGTGGTTTATTCTCCTTGATGTGAAAGGAGAGATCCATTTCTGTGAAGCAAAGCTGCCTTGCTGTCAGGGAACTGCAAGCTGGTGCAGTAGCATTGATCAAAGAGAGGAAAACCGTGGTGCGTGTAGCGGAGTCACATTCCTTCTCTTGGAAAGGGTGGGATGAAAGGAAGACATACAGCATCACCTTGGACAATGGCATCCAATTTCCTACAGCTTCAGGAGGAAGAAATCACCATAAGAAATATTTTACAGAAGACAAGCCAATATTTCTTTTCCTTATATTCTACCCTAGTCCATTATTCTATAAATGATCATTTAATTCTATTATGTGGCAAAGCAACTCTTCAATATGCCAGATGCTGGTGGGAAGACCTTATACCTTAATAATCCAAATAAGCCTAAAACTACAGGGCTTGGCACCAATTTTGCATTATACAATCTCAAAACCAGTCCCAGCATTCTGTCTGTAAGACAATGACATAAAAACACGTCACTGGCAGTAATCAGCTCTTTGATAGGACTGCTTTTTGAAGGGATTAGAGCAGAGCAGGGTGGAAAACAGGAAAAATAATGGATGAGATGGCAACAGATACTCAAGACAAATCCATATCAGGACTGACATTTCAGTCACAGCATTCCAACAGTATGGACCAAATTGTCTAGGTTCAGAGAACAGATTGCTTCGTAATTTTCAAATACGAGGAGGTGGACAAAAGATAAAATCAAAGTTAAAATCAACCTGTGGCATCTATTAATACATCCTCAAGCCTTGTTTTGATTCCCTTGGCTTGACTACAGACAGCACAGTAATATCTGTAATAGATCTAACTCACTTGAAAAGAAGTTCTAGGCCACTTTGATCTGTATGAACAAAACAAGGCTCTCAGGTGTTAAGTAGCTATTCCTCCTCTGTTCAGCACAAATATTTGATATACATGAACGCCAAGTACCAAAAATGGATGAAATATCAAACACTCAGCACTTCAAAAATAAAGCATTAAGTGTCTGAAGTTGAAAATTTCAACATCAAGGCACCTAAGTCTGAAGGTAGTGTTGATATATAGATCTTACAAACTGAAGAGTTACTACAGACTCTCTTCAACAGTAAAATTTCTGCAACTGATCACAGTGGTATGCCATTAACTCCTCATCCATCTCCTCCTCCACCATCTAATGATAACTAATTTCCTCATAGATCACAATCACCAAAACCAAATCACTGCTAGAGCACAAAAGAAGAGGAAAAAACCCCAAGATGATGAATTTTTGTACTTCGACAGTAAGCTTCTCTAACAAAACTAAATCTCAAGAGAGGGAGAGAGGTACAATTAACCATTTCTTCTAAGAGCTCTTTGGTGTTACACGCAAACGTAATTTGTGAATCCAAGTCACCAGAATTCAAGGACCATATACGTAAGAATCTGAACCACTCTCACATCATTTGTCTTGGAATCCCTAACACAATGGAGCTGGTCTAACTTTCATCAGCAGATAAGAAACTGCAAATTTCTGTGTAAAGCTGTGACCTATACAGCTGTGAAACACAGAAAAAATATTTCCAGTAATGTAACTGTCCCACCCTACTGGAGCTCCCAGTGTGAGCAACGGGATCTGTCCCAGGTCAGCATCTGCTCCGGCACACTGCTGTGGATTTCACTGGGTCTGGTTCCTCATTTTAAAAGGTCAGATGTGTTTTTTTCAAATTTGATGCTCATCTTCCAATGGAGAGATCTCATTGTCTGAATGTATTTTTCTTTAAGAACAGATACCTCAAGAAGAAAAGCTGGCTTTCGCATACTTACACAGCATGTTAAAGTCCTCTCTATCCAGGCTTTTGCTGAGGTAGAGAAGTCCTGTTTCTTCTCTGATTTGGAACCAATTATTTTCTTGTGGTCTTGCTCGAGGAACTATGAGATTCTGGCACAGATGAAAATGGGCCACTTCCTCACGTGAATCCCTCAAGGCATGGATGCGCAGGAGCGGCGTTCCCGCTGGCTCGTCAACATAGACATTCTCCAAGTATTCCTTCCTGGGGAAGTAGAGACCCAAGGCCACTGCAAAGGAAGGCGCACAAGAGAAGAGGCAGGTCCAGTTAAATTATTTCTGCACTGGTGTTTTCTTAATAGATGTGTTTCCAAAGAAACAAAGGCTTCAATCTCTAAGAAGTAAAGAACCATTAAAAAAATACGTGGAAAAAGGCAGATCCTCATCTGCTGTAAATAAATACAGTTTTACTTCACTGAAGCCAAGGACATAGCCATCAAAAATATGGCCTACTGTTTATGTTCAATTACAATATTAACTGCTTTTTGAAAGCAAAACTGCTTTGCTGCAGACAAGGCCCGGTTTAAGATGAACACTTAAGCAAGCTCTGCTTGCCAAATTTTATTTAAGTTCCTATCTGGTGCTCTCAGTTGTAATTCCATCACCTAACAGATGATATTCAAAGAAGGGAAAAAAACTTAGATGAAATCACACACTTTAAAAGCCTTAAATATGTTCTCTGTTGAGAGAAAACACAAAAATTTATCAATGGCTTGCACACTTTTCCTCAGGTTACACAAAACCCCTCTCGTAGGGCCTTTTTAGCTCCCCCCTTTCTCAACAGGTCAGCATGATACTTTTGGTACTGAAAATGGTAGTTGTTTAAAAAAATACTGAAAGCATTTTAAGTACTTTAAATATGACAGATGGGAAAGCTGAGAAGTGAGGGAGAATGGAAATGTACATTTCTTTTTTAGTACAATGACTGTGACTGACCCAATCATCTCCCACCCTGGCACTGAAGGCATTTACATTTAGTAGGGCTCAACTGCCCCTTGGTGCTGGTTTCTTCAGCTGATCTCACCTCAGGTGACTGTGCAATGGCCTCTCTACCTGTTTGCAGTGACTCCCTTCCAATTTCACTTCTTGCAAATGTGGTCACAGGGGAACACCTGATTTGCAAGGAGGGGACAAAGCGATGCTCACACAGACTGAAACACTGGAACTGTCACTCCTGGACTTCACATGCACTGACAGTCAGTACTTGGTCTCATCCAACTTGAATACTGCAGAATTATGCATCACTTAATCCAACTGATAAGGAGTCAGGCATATAAAAAGCTCACACATCTGCTGAACAAATGTAAACAATAACAACTTCCATATGTTACTAATACGAAGCTCTCTCAGTTTAAATCAAGCCAGATACAACTGGAAATGATGGTAAGCAGAAGTAAAATTAGGGATATAATAACATCTTCAAAATAGCATCAGGCTGTAGCACATATTCATTCTGCATTACTATTGGATCCATACACTGTTCTACTGAATGGAGTGCACCACAAACAAACTGTAAACAAGAAACCTCTAATTTCATTTAGAAATACCACAGAAACCATTGTACCTTGCAATGATTCAGACATCATCTATATCCCTGGATGCAATTACATCCATCAGGTTTTCAGAGGCCCATTTTTTTTTCTACATATATTTTGCAATATATGAATAAAGTGTTAAAGTAATATGGTAGGTGAATTTGATCCAAAGGAATTAGTTGAAAGAGAACCCAACTAGAGTCTTTTTGAGAGTTTCAGAAAAGCATTAATTCTTGACATTCTCCATCCAGAAAAAAAATATTACTTTTGATTCTGATGCTATCATCCTCTCTTCTTTGTAAGTAAGATTCCTGAATATTTGTATTAAATTACAAATATTCTTTTCAGTCTCTCCGTCTTTTTCGAAGTGCAGGAAAACCTGGGAAATATGTGGTGCTAGAACTCCTAACAAATGGGTTCAGTAACAAGAAGAATAAGGTGATATCCAAATACAAAGCCCAGTCCCAGTGCAAGTAAATAGACTCCCCTGAGGTATTTTGTGTAAAAACTTGATTTTAAAACAATGAAAATTTCTTCAGGAAAAATTCAACACTGAAAATTCACTAAAACTTCACTTAAAAATTACTTTCAACTCACAAATGCATACAAATGAGGCTTACACTACAGTAGCTGTTATTTTCTTATTTCCAAGACTGGGGTGAACAGCACTGTGTGCTCCCATCATGCAGTACAAGAATCAGCACCGCCGCAGAGATACGAAATCACCTCCAGCAGCAGGAGCATATAGAGAGTATATATAAACAATATCAATGTGTATCATGGGAAGTGGAAAGGGAGAAAAATGGAGTATTTTGAGTTGCAATTATTTGCTTCCTTATCTTAAACAAATGTGCTAATCTTTATATGCTTTGCTCTACAAATGAGGGCTCACACTGCACGCAGGTACAGTCGTGTTCAACCAAGCACATAAGTAATTATGACAGACATGGCCACTCAAATGCCTGAAACCTGGCACACAACTACATCTCAGCAAAGTCAGCATCCCCACTGCTCTGCTTTTGAAAGAAAAGGCTAATATTGATGCTGCAGACTCTGAAGTTCTTTGGCATCAGTTCACAGGAGGAGTCTTCTCCATTGTCAGAAAGAAAGAGAAAAAATCCTGTAACATAAAAAAATCTGATTTTTCTGTAAATAACAGAAATGCAAAACAATGTTTTGTATTTTGAAGAGAGGAGGATTTCTCAGAAAATAATTTCGCATTTACACACTAATTAGCTGGAAATGTATTTCAAAAGTTTCAAAGCCACTTCAAGAAATTCGAAAAAGCTGTTGTAAGAGATTTAAACCGACACATGCTCTTTTTCTACTCAATTCAAACGTAAAACTGATTAAACTAAATTCTATCGATTGAAAGTGTTAGTTTTTAGTACCAGACTTCCATACTGAGGACAATACCCAAGGGTAGTTTTAAGTGACACCAGTGTGTATGTGAAATTTTCATATTTTACTTAGAAAACAAGTATTTGAAGTGAAGAGTCTTTATAACACTGAAAAATAAATAATTATATATATAAATATATATATTTACATAAAAACTTGATGCAGCAAGATTCACCCAGTATTGTGAAATTACTGGGATTTTGTAAAGTGGCTTGTGTCACTCTGACTCAGCACTGTAAGAGATGAGAGATATGCAGCAGACTGCCCAGGTCACAACCACTCTCTACATATAAATCTTTGGAGGTGAATTTTAAAGGAGACCTTTGAAGTAGAAATGTAGCACCCACTTCTCAGAGGTGTGTTCATTCCTTTAAGCCCTAGTGAGTTAAAACCAGATTCAATAAACTTGCCATCTGGCAAGTATGCCGGAGGAAGAGGTTCTAATCCTGGCCACAGTTCCTTGTGTCCTGAAAAAAAAAAAAAATATCCATTTCCAAGGACTTGTGCAAGCTTCCTATGGAAGCCAGATGGAGTTTTTAATGAATCTGCCATTTAAATAAAGAGAAATTGAGATGTTTATATTCAAAACTGATGGTTAAAGTACTTTTGCTTAGGAATTAAAAGCAGAGGAAAATTTTCAGTTTCAAGCTTGAAATCCACCACAAGAAGGTTGTGCTCTGTAGCATCACAGAATCATTAAAATATTCTGGCCTCTCTGAACATGTTTTTAGAGGACACTTCAGCTCTCCATACTACAATCAGCACAGGAAACATGGCAAGCTCTGATGGATGAGCAATATTATGGGATAATAACAGCATATCAGTAACACACAGAAGAGAAAAGTGATCACGTTTAAGCGGATGTAATGCTACTAACTAATAGCTCCTACAGGAAATAGATACAGTTATGACAGCAGTTTTCCAGTTCAGGGAGAGAAAGCAGGTAAAATGAGAGCAGAGAAATGAGATTATATGTACTTTGAAGCCTTCATGATTGCCTTTTGAAAAAAGGCAATTTTTCATGTGGCTTTTTTTCAGTCATGAATGGTTAGGTAAATAATGCCTTTTTTGATACAAATTGATTTTTTTCTGAACACAATTTGTTCTACAAAACTTTAGATGTTTTTCGTGCTTTTTATGCTTGCCACTATCGTCTTGGGCAGCATCTGGGGACGGCTCTTGATGAAAACTGTTAAAGTGACTACAGCAACATTATATTCTTAATATCAACCTTGATGACAGAGAATACAGTTTAACATTTTAGTCACAAAATGAAGGAGCAGGAAATTTTTATTAGATATAGAAGAAACTTGACTGTAAGGTATTCTCCCAAACAATGTCTGTAACCATCTTTCAAGGTACAACCATAGACTTCAGACAAATAGTTTTGAACTAGCAGATGTCTTATGAAGCTCATAGTCAAACTTCAAAGTTTGAATGACCACTGCTTAGTTTAGGTTACACTACGCATTTGAACAAAAAGTTTACTCTTGATTTAAAAAATTCAAATGGCTGAAATATAACATTACTCACTAAGTTATTCTGGGTTTCATTACTGATGCAATTGAAAACTCTCTCTCAAGCCTGAGTGTCTGTTACCTTCAAACTTCTTGTCACTAGTTCATGTTAGAACACTTTTGTCCAGTAAATGAAAATCTTCACAGATCTCAAGGTGCCTGCTGGATGAATACACATTTAAAAACAACAGGACCAGAAAAAAGGAAAAAAAAACCAGCAAAATGGAAATAATGGCTGTTTTTCATTCAGCAAGTAGTATACACCTATATAACCCACAACTGACAAAATTTACTCAGAGCTCCTCAGAGTTTTGGAGGACAACAAAATAGTTTATTCAGAACAGAACAGCCCCAGGCAATCAAAATCTTTAATCCAGAATTGACATGCATCTCCAAGAAGAGGGAGATGCTTTTAATGCAATGATAGCCCTGCCAATGTGACATACAGGATTTAATGATATAACAAATGAGCACGGGAGTCTGTTGTTAATAAACCTCCATTTGTTGCACAGCATCAGATTTCAACAGGCAATTATCTGTCAAGGTTAGTTTTGTGTTCCTGAAATAATTATCTTTACATCTGACAAGTAGCCATTATGTTCCATTACTAGTATTAATACCTAATGTTCGATTCATCAGAGAACAAGGCCAGTAATACACTTTCATATTTTAAATTAAAGGACTTGCCCACTTAATTCCCTTCTAGTCTCTAAGCAATTAGGAAATAAACTTGCCCTCATAAACCAAAAAGTCTGAAATTTAGGAAAAACACTGTCACTTGACAGAAAAGTAGTATGGAACAGCAGAGCTATAAACACCACTTTGGATTCAATGGTCAGCTGGGGACACGGCAGCGGTGGCACAGGGACCCAGAGCTGCCTTCAGTGCCCGCCCAGCCAGGCCCCAGGGTGAGCCAGGCTCCCAGGCACCACGCAGGGCATGCTGCCTCTCACACAAGCACAAGTCACAGAACTTCTCCTGGTTTTATACAAAAACTTCAGTCAAATTCCACCACCAGCTGTTGAGACTGCAGCGCTCCTGCCTGGCTGTAACTCCTGATGGGTCTGAGAGTCACTGCAACAGTGACAGAGAACAAGTGGCATTCTCCTAATTGACTAGCAAACCATTTACACAGCTCAGCATTATTTACTTTTAGATTTGTCATCTTTAAGCTGATCACTACAGAAACTGTAAGAGATGTGGTATGAACCCAAGAACATATGAAACTGTATTAAAGTGAAAAATGAATTTTATTCCTTCTTTTCATAAAGCTTCCCCTCTGGAGCCTAGGTTAGAGAGGACTGGGGAAAGATCACTGTAGGGATTCACACCAGAATTTTCTTACAGTGGTTGTAGTCAAACTTATGGAGCTGGATAATTGCTAAATGTCACCTGTTGTGTACATCTGCATGTGGCACAATTGCTGGAGAACAACAGAACATATTTCAGTACCAGCAGCCTCAGTGAAATACATGTGCTTTACAGAACACAGTACCTCCAGGGAAAACAGGTCCATATGAAGTGATGGTAAGCAGAAACAGTCCTTAGCTGGAATATACTCCAGACCTGTTAAACTGCTCTGCTTTAACTTAATTGCCTCTCTTGTGATTTTCCTCACCAGATTCCCACACTCATATTGAAAATAACCTCGAATTTTAGACTGAAAATATAGAAATTAATTAGAAAGAAATATTTTTTCAGATATTATATTAAATATAGTATTATACAACATTTAATTATATAAGATATAAATATATAATTAGATATAGTAGTAAATATTCCACTAGTCAGCAAAATAAGAAACATTTTCTGGTATAGGAAAATATGGCAGACATGATTAAGCAGAAAGATGGATCTGACAAAAACAAAGTTTGTTTCCTGCATCAGGCATATTGAACAAAAATATAAAAAATGTCCAGATCAAAGACAGACCCTAAATTTATCAAAAAATAAATTAATTTTGATTTGTGAGAACTGCCAAGATTTTAATTTACGTCTCAATTCAAGACTAGAAAATCTGTGCAGCTCAGGATCTACCAGAGAACAGGACAGCACCTCTACTGAAGCTTCACTTGTGAGTTCAGACAGAGGTCAAACCTGTGCCTAGTTTCCTTCCAGAGCCAGTACCTCTATGTAAGTTTGAGAAAATTCCTCTTTAAGTGCCACAAAGGCTGGAAGCTTCCCTCTTCTTGCATTCTTACGATATGTTGTTTGAGGTTTTTTATCACTTTCGCAAAAAGACAAATTTTTGATGCTCCATTGTTCTAAATACCAGTGTTAGTAGAACTTAAAATATCCCTTGTAGAAATTAATATGCATGGAAAGCTTCTTGAGAGACATTGCAGAGGTTTCTGAAAATTCTTTGGATCCTGATTCTGCCACTTCTCCTTATTTGTGTGATGAAATACTTCTTCTTTATAAAGTATGGCTTAATTGTTAGAGCATACCTGGATGTAATTTTGCTCTGTAGGAGTACAGAGCTGAAATGTAAGACAAGGAAATAATTGCACTGCAGCACAAACTATATTAATGAATACTTAAGAGAATTTATTTACTCTGTGTGTGACCACATGTGCCTTCTAGAATGTGTTTATGTATTATGTGTATGTAAACATTGCTATAATGAGAAGCTAGAGAAGACCAGTGGCATGTGTCTCACTGTTCTGTGCTAAAACTGACACACTACTTGTATCAAAACCATAAAATCCTCAAGTAATAATGGAGTGACATACAACTGCTCTAAATCCTTGTTATACTTTAATTAGCTTTCACATGTATTTACTCTAACAGTGCTGAGCTCACACAGAAGGTAAACATTATAGTAGCAATTTGGAGAACAAAGTACTGACAACCAAATAGATTTGTTTCATAAAACATAAAAATAAATCACAGGACACTTATCTGCAGAAATTGTTCAGCACACTTGGTAAGATGAAAAGATCCTTAAAGGCAAAGACAAGTAAGTTTAAATTAATTATCTTAGTTAAAAGGATATCAGCATCACAATACATTTCCTACATTAAGATACACATCTAGATCATTGTGCTGATTCCTTTATAGAGTACTACATTTTCACAATCCCAAGTCATGAAAATGAAGGAAAACCAATTAACTGTTGATTTATGACAAAGATTTGTATATGCACAAACTCCTGCATTCCATTACTATTTAAGCTCAAATTTCCCTATTTCTCTTCCTCCAGCTGCATTTGATTCTGCATTACCAAAATGAACTCAGGTCTTCCTGTCAATTATAAATAGATGAAGTCAGACATAAGGGATCACTTTCTGACAGTGCTCAGTGCAGTTCACAAACACCTCCATCCATTTCCTCTGCCTAAGCCACGTTCAGAGAGAGAACAGGCTCAGGTGAAATAAGTAGCAATACTTCTCACAAATAGCTTCTTTACCCTCAGCATCATTGGACTGCAACAATTAACAGAACCTGGGCCAAATGTAACAGGACCAATCTGGGATAACTGCACAACGTTTAATTGTTCTTGATCAACAACAGCGACCCTGCACCTGGGTTGTGGCCAGAGGAGTCTGATTTTCAGAGGAAAGTTGCATGCAATACCTTCTAATTTTTTAGGGAGTGGATGACTTTACAGCATCTGGATCAAATTTTTCCTTTGGATTCTCCACTATTGCACTGGAAAACCTAGCTCAGCCTGAATTGCGTTTTATCCATAGCTAATATCTCTAGCTTCCCTTATTTTCTCCAACTCATGCAGCTCATGAAAGAGAGACAGAGAAGTATAATTACTGCCTTACAGCAGGAGGCAATCAATGAAAACTTTTGCTGCTGGTGGTTGAAAAGTTGCCAGAAAAATGTTAATGACATGAATGTCCACTCCTCACAGCAAAGTGCTCTGTTATTAAGAGCTGCTATTCTCCTTCCAAACACTCAAGGGAGCTATGAGCCTACAGTTCAATTTTTCAGTCCAGGAAGTGAAATCTCACTGCAACTGCAAGCTTATTTGTTTATTGATTTATTTAGTTTTGTCTTGAATTAACAGAGCATTTTGGTTTAATCACTGTATTTTAGGTTACGATTACTATATTTTAGGTGATCTGTGAAATCAAATGCAGAACATAAGCTCTCATGCTATTCTTGTTTTTTTATACTTTATTATCTCATTCTAATGCATATATATATATAATAACTAAAATACTGTTAAGACACACCTTCACTTGAATCTCTAATTCCTTAAGACACTCTGGCAAATACATTTTCTTAAGTGCTCTTACAAGGCAGACTGCTTCTAAAATAGTTTCATAAAAATCTATATAACACCTGCCATCATAAAAAAAAAAAAGAAAAAAAAAAAGATAAGAACCCCTATTACCCCAACTGTGAACATCCCTGTTTAACAAAACAGAACTTTTCCTTTGCGGACTTTCAATCATTACCGCACAGTAGCTACTCATTATGCTGTTGTCTTAGAGCATAAATGTTGTCAGCAGAAGGGCAGAATTGTATTGACAAGGCTTGGAAAGGGGCCGACAGACCACTAATGATATGTGCTGGGCACTGCTGCCTGTTCTAGACAGCTCTTCTCTACTGCCTCTGAGACAGTCACAAACTACATCGCAGCATTGACAAGGACAGGAATCAACTAGAGAAATTGAAAAGAAACAATATTAAGTTGAAAAGAAACAATAGTAAAAGCAGCAGTAAAATCTGGAATAGCAGGGGCTTTTACAGGATTTTACAAGAGCTTTATTTTCCTTTAAGTGAACTTCTGGGTTCCAGCCCAGCCCCTTGCTAGAGGGCATGCCAAACCACCATGGACTGCCAAGCGAGCACACGCACAAAACAAGCCTCATCTGATTACTAAAGATTGAGTTTGCTTAATATATTTCATAACTATTTCAATGCCTTTTTTACTTTACAAACATTTTTACTGTAACAGCTAAAACTCTGCCCCATGTTTAACACCCTCCACTGCCAACAGAAGAGAACCAATTCTTTGTATCTCTGATACATACAGTCACTTGTGATAATGATTTTGCCAATGCTGCTAGGCTGCAGTTTCTCTGTTGGATAACTTCTTACTGTCTTTAATTATTAGCTATTTCTTCTACATCAAGGTCTGCACCAAGTCCTAGTTTGCACTGATGCACACAGATAGTCCTTGATGCTGACATTCTTCTGAACTCAGACTACCAGAGCAGTCATTCTGATTACATGTTTTTGATGTACAAACAAACCGTAAGTGACAGACCCAGAGTCAAAGGAAGGGCTATCATCCTTCAGCAATTAGCTCCAGGGCAGCCCGACCCAAAAAGAATATTGAAACACAAAGTTTATACATTTACATTTTTCTCAGATGGTGAAACTGATGCTTTCTGCTCTGTCCATGAGCTGAAAACACCTCCAGTGGCATCTCCCGTCACAAAGAAGTAATCAGGTTTCGGTACAGCACAGTATCTCCATGCACTTTATCAAGGCATTTTGATTTTACAACGCCTCTGCAAAGGTGCTTGTTGCACTGTTTCATCAAGAGCTCATGTTTTAAATTTAAGTGCCAGTAAAAAACCTCATTTCCTCTGCCTCCCCTCTTTCCTGATCAAGGCAGCAATATTCACAGGCTAGTAGACTGTAACATATAATGAAAACTCAAGTTCAGATTTCAACTGAATACCACAGAAATGCAAATTAAAACTTGGGTGACTCCATTAGGACATGCCTTTCTTTACCTATGCCTTAAACACCCCTCACACACACCACAAACATTGTCATCAGCAAACCAAGCTGGGTTTTATAGTCATGGTACGTGACTCAGATGCATTGACTTCTCTGTGAATGCTTCTCATGAAACAGTTTCCCTGCATGAGAAATAAAAAGCTGCCTGGCTTGATGTTTTTTATTATAAAAACTTCACAAAGCTTAAGTTTACAGCATACACTTATCTATTCCCATTTTGTCATTAATGACACCTGTTAAGTTTCATGCCAAAAGGAGATGACAATATACAAATCTTCACAACCTCCAGATTTCTTTCTATGCCACAGCTACCATGAATATGCTCTCAGAAAAGCGGACTCTTCCTTTCAGAAATCTCCTCTGACAACAGGTTCAGGACTCAAGGCTGAAGCTAAATGTTACTAGAATTTGTGAAGTCAGTGTGACAAAAAGACAAGAAATAGGAAAAAAAACCAAAACAGCTACCTGCTGGACTACTAAACTGGATTGGATGGGATTCTCATGCTGCATGGGATTAAAAAGAGCTGGGTTGGGAAATTTCAGATCAAGTTCCAACCTGCTAGTGCCATTATAAAAATTGAGAAAGAGAAGAAGGAAATGCAGCATGATCTCCACAATATAATTAAATGTTCATAACAAAACATTATCTGTGTAAATCTTTATATTCAAAAACTCCGTTTCAGTTTTAACATGGATCCACATTGATTCTAGACTCCACCACTATGTGTATAATGCAAAATGCACACCGCAACCTACCCAGATATCTAGGAAATTTTGGGAATAGTTTCAGGCTACAGAATAAAAGGTCCAGGGTATAAATCAACCTTCAGGTCATAGAAGTCCCCTGATGAGCATTAAAGCTGCTTCCCAGAGCATTATCCAACCACAGGTGTATGTTTTTATCTTTTTGGCACACATTTCTTTTGCTGATGTGCTAATATTTTTCTGAGCGCAGTAAAATCCATTGGGCAACTGCTCACTTTGCTAACCAGACTTCAGTCTGAGAAAAGTGAGGACAGAGTTGCTTAAAAGTATTTTGTGGCTTTCCAACTGCTCTGCTCTGGAATGAACATTGACAAGTTCTGCTGGCCGTCCCTGGGAGTTCCCACACACCGGCTGGCAGAGATGAAAGCAGTAGGAAGGAAAATAAATGTCATTCCTTTCCATATTTTTCTAATTTAAAGCAATTATCAATTTAATAAACACTGGTTTCAAGAAAGAGAAGATTCTCGCTTTGGGCTTACATTAATCATTTTGAAGGCAAGGCTGTTCCCAGTGACTATTCCCTAGTTTTTCTATGTTATTAGAAAGGGCCTGACCTCCCATATTTTTCCATGCACTGGAGAAGACTTTGCTCAGCTAGCTAACACAACTGCTTGTTCACTTGGAGCACAATGTAGAATTAAAAAAAAAAAAAACACCACAAAAACAAAAACCCCCAAAATAAAAATAAACAAACAAACACAATCAAAACTCCAACTGTGTTTCTGGTACAAAAGGACCTCCAGTCAAGTCTGGCTGCCTCATGCCACTTTGAACATTCCTTGGGAGGTTCTCTGCATAGATCTGCCTCCAAGTACCTCAACATATCAGTTAGAAACAGACCTACCATTTGCCAGGACTTCTGACCAACTTTCAAGCTCACCAACTGACTGGTCCTTCTGAAACAGAAGGATCTTAAAAGCCACAGACTGACAACTATGTCTCACTTAACAATGGACAGTGGGCTCAAAAGTTTCCTTAAATGCTTCTAAGTTTTAAGGGCCAGGTATTTTTCATCAGCAGACTTGTCTCTTAGATTGAAAACAAGTTGAGAAGAGCTGGGTGGGAGATACAGGTAGAATGGCTGGAAGTTTTGCCTCAACATGAGGAAGAGATTCCTTCCACCGAGCACTGGAACAGGCAGCCCAGGGGCATCATGGAGTCTCCCTCTCTGGAGATATTCCAAACCCACCTGGACATGTCCCTGTGTCACCTGCTCCAGGTGACCCTGCCTTGGCAGGAGGGTGGGACTGGATGATGGCCAGAGGTCCCTTCCAGCCCTGCCAGCTCTGTGATAGCACAGCCGGCACCACTGTGCCAAGCCTGCCCACAGTCACAGAGGAGCACCTGGCCGTGCAGCGCTCCAGCTCTCCCCAGAGAGCACACATTCAGAGCACACAAACCACGTGCTTTAATGAGGCTCATGCTCCTGAACAGCAGCTCACGCTACTGCTTAAGCAGTGCTGAGCCTGCACCAGGCTACAGGCTCAGAACAACTGACAGCTGCAGGCACATCGCACAAAAATACCTATTTTTAATACAACCACTGCCTCACCCAAACTCGCTGAGGTCAAGAACCCTCTAAGACTTCACTAGCTTTGAGACTACAGGCAACATTTTGCAAATACTTGCTGACAGGATAAGAAGACAAATTTTATCATACCCACAGCGACATAAATGTGTGAGAGTATGGGTTACACCTAAGGAGAGAAAGATGCATGCTTGGGGACCAGTGCATAAAAATATTTATTCAAAAAGAGTGAGAAAGCATAAGTTCTTCAAATGTAGCACTAAGGAAAACATATTTAAAAGTCTCAGCTTCAATTCCCTGGGTAATGGTGTATGCTGTTTTAAACTTCTTTGTCCAGAATTTAGGTTCAAAATAATATTTGGACAATTAGTACTATTCTAAGAGTTTAATGTGGTTTTCTGTAGCTTTAATTCAGCAATATTTTGCTTTTAAGATTGGACAATATTCCCTTTCAAACCAAAATTAATGCAGCACATCAATTGCAATTTTTCAATGATCCCCATCCATTTGAATCAATGCTACTTTACCAAAAAGCCCAGTGGAGTCAGTCAGTCTATATATCATTAAGCCCACTATTTTTTATTGGATGCCACAAGGACTTTGTGGACCTACTCAAAGCTTTTTGGCTGACCCAATTTTTGCTGAAATACAACTTTTTACAAAGATCACATTGCTCTGACTCTGCAAATGGGAATGTCTAGCTGCAGATATATTATTTTGTTTTGTCTTTGCACATTTGATTGGCAAACCTCAGAAAGGATCTCACATGTTGCTGCAGTGAAGATCAACAATGTAATTTTAAAATTAGATTTATTCATTATGGGTTTAATCCACTTTTCTCTGAAAAAAGGCAGAGCAAATCCACTTATACAGCTGTACGAGCAAAATATAACTCTCTTCTGGAGGAGGAGACAGAGAGTAGAGTTATACATCAGGCCTCTGGGTCGTAAGGCTGAAGTCCAGAATAGACTGGGCAGCCTCCATGGCCTTATGTCCTGCATCCACTGTAAATTGGATTCACCTGCTCACCTGCAGACAGCATTTCCATTTCCTCAGCACTACCCTAATCATGGGAGGTTAGTTCATTTTTGAGACACCCTGGACATCTCTCAAGCATATACAGTTACCAGTACCTTTTCCACTTCTAAAGGAAAATGGAGAAGGCACAAACAGATGGTCTTTGATTAGAAACAGTGGTCTTGTGCTATAGATTTCTTAAAAACAAGGTATCACAGAATCACAGAATGCTTGAGGTTGGCAGGGACCTCTGGTAATCATTGGGTTCAATGCTCCTACTCAAGCAACACCACCCAAAGCCACTTGTACTATTATTCAAGATAACCCTTTTTATGCCAAGCCCAGAAGTATGCTAGCCAGAAGACATTTTGATCACACTGAGACATTCACAGTCACAACAGCCCTTCATACACTTCACCTTTGATTCAAGAAAATTAAGCTGTACACAAGTGAAAGATGACCTTCCTAGAAACCTTTCCTTTTACAAAATAAGAGCCATCTGCTAAGGATTTAGCACAATGATAAAAGATTAAAAGCAGTTGCATTAAAAAGTTGCTATGGATTTGGTATTTATAAAAACAAAATCAATTAATAAATATATATGCTAATAAAAACTGCACTCCCTAGACCTTAATTATAATAGAGAAAAAAAATTTCAAATAGCTTCTTTAACCAGTAATTTATTTTTTTTTGGTGCAATTTGGATTAAATCTGTCTCTTCTAAAGTTATGGAGAAAACCCTGTTTTCTAAAACAATTAATTTACCCTAGAAAGCTCATAAATGAAGCTGTTAGCTAACATTCAGCATATCATCATTACAAAGTCCAATGTTTCAAATATGGAAACAAAGCAAGAACAAGATTAATACTGCTCATATTTCTCTTCTGATTTAAACGAGTTATGTATCAACACTTGAGTTTCACATTGGTTATGCACAATCTACACTATGTACTAGTATATGCTCATTTATAAGCTAAATACACATCTGTGAAAATCTAATGAAAGTAGTAATACAGATACAGACACACACGTTGAACCCTAATCTTTTAGACAATCAAGAACTGTTCAGCATAAATGCTCACATGCTCTTCTTCTAGATAGGATATTGTGTACAAATTTTACATCTGAATACATTATTATTTCCAGTAAACCTTACAGAATTGTAATAAGTTTTTCCAGTGTTAACTTACAGAAGCCTGTTTGTTCTTACAGTTTCATACCCCTCCTAACCTCCTCCACAGCTCTGTTTCCCAAATTTCCTTCAATCTTCACACAACTGGCACCCACAGCCCTCCAGAGCTCTGGCAAACCAAAAGCCTTCTATTTATCAGCTTCTAGCTATAGACAAAGTGAGTGAAACTGGATTGTCTCCTAAAATAGTGCATGACCATGAAGTTTCCAGTCCTGGAAGTTCAGTTCACGTGGCTGTATAAGCACAGAAGTGGTTCCTGTGAAGCAAAGGTACCCATGCAGTCTGTGTTGAGCCTGTGCCTGGAGGCTCTGGGACCTCCGTGCCACAACCTTTGCTGTCATTGGCAAGGCCAGCAGAAGCTGTTCTCAGCCACATTTTGTCTCTTCCTCGCCAACACCATCACCTCAGATGTGTCTCCCACTGTGGAACTGTGTGTGATTAAAGCAGAAAGCTCGGCTTAAACCAACTGTGCCCAGAAGGAAGCATGTGCAGACAAGGATGTGCATGGGGTCTCACCCATCCAAAAGCTCTCCGGAGCAAAGGAGAAGAGTGGTTCCCATTCCTTCTCCCTTCCCCTCTGACAGAGGTTGTCAGCCAAAGCAAGGAAGACTTAACTGCTCTTTAAAAGCTGCTGTTTACAATCCAGTCAATTACAATTACTTAAAATATCCTCACTTGAGGATGATAATGCTTCAAAGGGAATTTCCAGAATTTTTTCACCTGCCCTCAAGGTGCCACATGTTCCCCAGAGGAGGACGGGCTGGCAGCCAGGGGACACAGGGAGAACACTATGAAGCAATGTCAACTGAGAGTTAAAGCTTCAGGCTTTCAGTAGATCAAGCTCAGTGGGTAGTGCCTCACCGAGACTGCAACCAAGAGACTCCATTTCACTGGCACGACCGACAGGATTTGTGAGACAGTGGCACCGAGTTATTTGTTTGGGAGACACGTGTGACTTGTCCATCTGCATGAAAAACGTATGCTAAGGTCTTTTAATGAGGACTACATGCAATGTCTGATAAGGGAACAGATTGCTGCATTACCTCTTCCACCATAATCCAGACAGATTGTCACACAGACTGGGTCAATCACCATGTGTTTTTATTTATTCTTTTTTTTTTTTTGCAATTCCTCGGAAAACTGACAAAAGAAACACAGCAAAACCCCAATGAAAGAGTTGGGTTTTGGCATTACTTTACTCTGCATTTGGGATGATGAACTTTCTCACACATTTGATTGATGTAACTAGCTTAACTGATTAATCACTTTGCCTCCTAGCAGTTCCTTCCTGCTTATATCCAAGGAAACAGTCAATTAGGAGTATAATTAATTCTTCCTTTCATGATGGGGTAAATTTGGAAGGTTGTGACCACATGAATGCAGGCAGTGCAGCTGGTTAATCTGCAACCCTGAACCTCATGCTCCTAATGAACAAACTACAGCTCTTACACTTCAAACAACAGACAAAACACCCAAATCCTCTACAGTGCATTTGGATACCTACAAAATCGCACATGAAGAAAACACTTTTAACCAGGCAGCTGCACTGAAAAAAATCTATGAATGTGCTTTTATGTCAAACACATAAAGAAAACCATCCAAAACAAAATACTGAAAACTAGGTAAACCAAGGTTAAGCACATTCAACAACCAGGCGGGCACAACTAGTAAAATAGATTTTTAGAACAAACAATAGAAAATATTATCTGGATATAATGGATAAAGACTTCTCCATCATGTTTTACCAAGTAGTTGCTCTTCAAAAATGAACTCCACTACAACAACAGACCTTGAGAGGCAGAAACTGAATCAGGGAAAGTGCATCTACAGGCTGTTCAAGTGTTAGTCTACACAGCTACCTCACACCTTTCTCACCTTAAGGTAGCAGTTTTCAGCAAATATCTAAGGATGAATTCACAGAGCATTTCAGTAGCTGACTGCACTCTTACAAGTTTCATCCCTTTATCTTCATTACATTTTAGTAACATTGACTCCAGAAAACACAGAGATCTCCTTCTCAAAGGTAGCATGAGTTTGGAGATTGTTAGATTATTTTTATGAAGTACTATTGGAAAACACATTCTAAGTATCTAAAAAACATTCTGGCTGGTCAAACCATGTGAATTCTATAATAATTTAAATGATTTAATGCATCTTTATATTGAGCATAATTGGCTAAATAAATCTGGTAAAAGTAAGATACAGAGGCAGATGAGTAAACTAGTGGAAATAAGCTCCTGAAACTACAAGTGAGCCCAAAAAGATGCCTTAATTAAAATTTTTTGAATGAGTCTAGAGGTGATTCTGAGTTCCATGTCCATAAATTTGCTCTCAGAATTACAGATCTGGATCAGACTTCAGACTGAGAAGTTTGGTTTCCTGCCCAGATCAGCTGCAGAGTAATTTCATTAAATTATCACAATTCAATAGAGAGACATGAAAAAAAACCTTAACTTCTGTTTTGCTTGCGCCTTGAAAACTGCTGAATTCACATACAGTTTAATTTGGGTTTGTACTTTGCTCCTCTGAACATTCCAAATGGAAATACCATTATTAACTTAATCCAAATCTGCATTACCTTCAGACTCAGCCCCTACCTCTCCCTTTTTTTTTTTTTTTTGTAAGCCCCTTCACAAGGAAAAATTGCTAATGAACATGCTAAGTAATGTAGCAGTTCCCTACTGGTCATCATTATTTAGATGGAAACAGAAAATGGGTACTTAAAATAATAATAGTTAGTAATTTGATCACAGATTCCAGATGATTTCCAATTTTTAAGGCATTAACCACAATGAAGTTTATTATTACATTTTCTCTACTTATTCTTCCATGAATGGAATAAAACTGTGTCAGAAAAGAGCAGCTAGATAACACAATGATTTTTATTTCTCTACATGTACATAAACATGTGCACCCAGAAAATCACTGGATATACCTTTAACTAAAATCCAAAAGATTATTTTCAACCAAATAATATTTGAAATAACCACTCTGAAAAAAGTCAAGCTAACACCACGCCAATTTTTTTTTTCAAATAACCAAACAGATGTCCCAATGAAATCTGCCATTTTTCTTTCCAGGAGGAGAGCCTCCATGACTTTTCCAGTAACTTTAACAGAATTCACTCCGATTCTGTTTTCCTGGACAACATACTAGGAAAAAATGGGAAAGTGGTGTTCTGAACTCTTCTTATGAGGAAAATACCATTAAATCAATCTTCATTGATACTAAAAACACCAGTTAGAGCAGGGAAATGCTACATTCTGCACACTATTCTACTCAACTGGCTTTTATTTTTCTTAAAACTTGTGGGTAATTGCAAGGAGTACAGTGTGCCATCCAAAAGATACTGATGTATAGTTAGGTGGCCACATACACAAATCATCAATGAGTACGCCTGCACAGAAAAGTGTCTCTGTCTTAGGAGCATACACTTCTTGGGTATAACCTGTCTCTGAGTCTCCTGTCTGTATTTTTCTACACATTCTTAAAACATGAGAAGCATACTGCTGAACTCCTTCCTTTTATTAGGGTCTGCTCTCTGAGCTATCTGTAATGACTACAAATTTACCTGTTTTCCATGTAAAGACAACTACTACAATTGTTCAAAGAACTAGAGGGAAAAACTTCAAAACAAGAGCAACCAACCAACCATGAAACTGAAGTATTCAGGCAATTTGTTGGTACTGGCTTGGTATTACTCATGAGAAAAAAAAAGAGGGTCAAAGTAAATGAGTAGTTCATTAGAACTGTTGTCAGTACAATATGTGAGGTGCACTGGGGATGTCTAGTATCAATCTACACACCTTAGAAAACAAAGGTATCCTGCTAATACACAGCTGACACGGATGTAGACTGGGAGCCTTGCAATTGACTTCTGATTTTATCAACTCTTAGAAATAAAAGAAGTCTACCTCCTGTCACGAAACCATGCAAAATGAGAAACCTGTTGCACTGATCACTGTTCCAAGTCACTGATCTGACAGAGAAGGCTTCAATGGCTCAGGAAGCAAAGCCTGGACTGGGAGCTTTAACAAGTGGTGGAAAAAGCAGCCACTTAAGAGTGGTGTCCTGATCACACCACTGTCAGCTACATCAGTTCTGTGTACTCTGTCAAGGGGTTGGAAAAAAGGCAAACCTGATCTCAAATGTTATTCCATCCCCTGTAAGTACTCAGTGTGTTAGTTCTGCTCTCAAAGTAACACCCATTGAAAGATGATTAAGGTTACTGAAAAACCAAGGCTGTTGAGAAGTGTCTGATGGGGACTGCTGCTTTGAGGAGCAAAACATTCACAAAGAATCTCAATGTACAAAGTTTCCCAGTCCTCATCTCCTCCTGCCCAAACCACAGCAGCACAAAATCATGGAATACTTTTTGTACTGAATGGGTAAGTATTCATTTGGTTTAAAATAACAGGGAGAAAAAAAGAAGTCACGTTTGTTTACACACTCCTGGTTGTTTGCCGGTAGAAATAAAATTTTTGCATCACCAGCATACTTCTTTCACCCTTTCCACAGACCTCACGCTCTTTTCACAGTACCTGACTTAGAACAAGAAAAAGAAGTTCCAACGGTAGGGTGAAAAATATTTACTGGCCCAAACAGAAAAGCACAGGACACCTTGAATGTGCAGGTCTACAACAGCTCTAAGCTATTCTAAGATGCAAAAGATTCCCTCTTTGCAGCAGCTTTTCACAGAATAATGGACACAAATTTGCAGTGTAGTTTCTGTGTGGATAAGTATTGCCAAGCCCTTAAAAACATAAATGTGAAACTGTATCTCCTCATTAGAGAATTCTTTCCCATCATTGTAGTACTAAGTGGTCTCGCAATGCTTAATGTATTTCCACTTCTTTGAGTTGTCAAGAATCTTATCCTTGTTTTACACCTGGGGAACTGGGGCATAGAAAGGTTAAGAATATATCTAAATGGCAAAACTATGTTCATCAGGTAAAGTCTCTAACACAGATGTGTCTTCAGTACAGACCTAATCCACCTAAAATCTGCTTTTAAGGACACAATTTCCTTTGCAAAGAGAAGCTGGAAGTAGTAAGGGGGTTACGTCCAAATAGAAAGTTCCTCTCTAAGAGTGCTTTGCACTGACAATTCTGATACGCTGCATACCAAGGGACTTAACCAAAACCATGCACCCTGCTTTGTCACAGGCACCTCATTTAATTGAGGTCTAATAAATAATAGATTAAAGCCCTGGCCACGATATAATCTCTTTTCTTACTGTGATTCTTGTAAAATTGTACAAAAAGGACTTTCAAAAACAACTTTAAAAGAGCCAGAAGATCTCTTTATGAACAAGAGACAGCTACAAAGATTTTAAAATGACAACAAGAAATCAAAGTGTTAGAGTAGGACTTTGCTCAGATGGTATCTGCTGATGGCCAAGGCATGCTCCACATCCAGCGCTGCAGGCATGTCCTGAGCAGCTGGAGATGTGAGCACCCGACACCCACGTGCCACATGGAGCTGACCCGGGTCTGAGGGTGCTATGGGACTCCAGAGGCTCCTCTGGGCTGAGTGGCATGAGACCAGGGCTGCAGCAGGGATACTCAAGGACAAGGGCTGCAGGGAATACTGCTGCAAACTCCCTGAGAGAACATCTTTTAATGTCGCCTTAAATTTACTGGATTAAGGCAATGCAACAGTCGTGTTACTGAAATGCCTTTGATTTTGGCTCTTAGGTGTCCTCGAGTTTCAAGATTTTAACTGATTACTTTGAGGCTTATCCACCAAAATAAGAAGGGCCTGATAGGAAATGGTCACAAGCATCAGCAGCTGCTATGCATAGATGCTACTGATACAGAGACAGCTGGGTACACATTTCTGCGGTCATTTCCTTGATGAATAGAGAGTGCACTGTTGCACATAAAAATGGCATTGTCAGCCTCTCCCAAAACACTATAGGTTCAGTCCTGAGCTAAATGACTAAGACTTGTCTTTAAGCGACAGAAAGACTCCAAAATCTGTCAGTCCATGTCCTGCTGGCGTTCCATGCCTAGGAAGACAATAGCTTTCACCAGCAACTCTCAAACCTGCAAGGCAAGCATCTGATTCTGCAAAAGGTTACAAGAGACACGTCCCTTAAGTGCACAGAAAACAGAGGTTTTTAAAAGGATACTCATTCAGCCAGCTAGGTTCATGCTCCAGCAGGAAAACATATCACAAGGCCTCTGGGAAACAGAACTCAATGCTCCAGGCGGGCAACCCAGGACAGTTGGGAAAACAATGTACGAGAGAAAGAGGAAATCGCCTCTTCAAAGGCTAACAGGGGAAGGGGCAAAACATGGGCATGTTGAAGCCTGCTCCTAAATGTCATTACTCAAGGGGAAGTTAATGACTCTTCCCCTTACACACAGGATGTGCTCTTCCCCCATAAGCTATCATTCAAAGAACCAACTAGTACTAACTAAGCATGCTATTAGCTGTTGATATTTAATAATACAAGAACAGAAGCCACAGCTCTGGCCTTGCCAGGCCTCTTGATTAAGGGCAGCATCGTAACCAACAGTGCCTTTGGCACTTTGACAGGTTCAGGAGGTCAGTGCAAATTTCTGACAGGATTTGCACATCAGTGCTTTACTGAATCACACTGACCAACCTTTCTGGACCAAAAAA